>APFE030282786.1:11505-45779 GCA_000404065.3 Pinus taeda
ATTAAAATTTCTGACCGTTAATCCAATATTCAAAAAAAAAATCCTATAAAAACGCTTTTCAACATTTGTTTGTTCCTAAAACTCTTTGTGGTTCTTGAATATTATTCGGAATCCTCCCACAACACAAATCAAAATTTAACCACAATCTAAAAAACTAAAAAAACTACTTATAAACCATTATAAATTATTTTTACTCATAAAAATAATAAACCAATTCCCAATCATAGATATTGGTTGAGAATAACTATTATAATAAAATCAGCCTAATATCATACTATGCTATTATATACTTATAAAACGATTAAAGTATTGTTTCTAAATCAAGCATCATCGATGACTGAGGAAAATAATGATAGAACGAAAAGTTATCTGGATATCTAATTAAATAAATTATATACAAATATGATAGGGAAAGAGTTTGACGGTGGAGAGAAAAGTATATAAATATAACATTAAGTTGACTAAATATTAAAAAAGGCATTTTCCGAAAACTCTTTACCATGCCAAGGAAAAGGTCACGTGAACAGTACGTTACATGGAACCTATATTTTAATTGGAATGTTAATTCATTATTAAAAATTATCATATAAACAATGACTATTATAATTATTATATATTATAGAGGAGATTGAATAGTCATTATTTATATGATATCTTTAATTTTTTATAATATATTTTTAATTCTTATTGATGAAAGATTAAAATATAATATCTATTTGATAAGAAGATTTAGTTTTTATAAAAAACCCTATGAAAAATCAAACATTTTTATAATGAAATTAAAAAGTGAGGTGAACAATGCGTCGTTTGGAAGCTATATTTTAAATTTTAATTGGAATGTTAATTATAACAGTCATTGTTTATATGATAATTTTTAATAATGAAATATTAAAATACAATATTAGAATCATTATATGCTATATTTGATAATAAGATTTAGATTTTATAATTTTTTTAATAAAAAACCAAACATTTTTCTATGGAGTTGTCTATAATGCGACTTTTTGGAGATTCCGGTGACGGAATCCGGCGGAAGAAATGAGGTTAAATCTTGATTTTTAAGCAGTTAAAATGGTTTTTTGACTACATATTTGGATTCAGCGCCCTGAAAAACCCCTGGGAGCCATTGATTGTGCAGAAACTAGCTATCAAACTTGGACATCCAATGAATTGCTGCCGGATTTTGACCGGAAAAATCCTCCGAAAGGCTTTCAAAACAGTCGCGTATAAACTAACTGCTTTTTCTTAATGAAAGTTAGATTTTTATGGGTAAGAATTTTTTTTAAAAACTAATTGTTATTATGTATTTAATAATAATTTTAAAATAATTTATTAATTGTTTTTAATAAAATAAATTTAATTAATAAAATTTATATATATTAATATTTTAATGAGTTTGTAATATCATAATTATAATCTTAATTTTTAAATAAGTTTGTAATATCTCAGATTTTATGTTTTTGTGATTCATGATATAATGTTTAGATTTTTTGGATAAATCACATAGAGAACAAAGGGTTGACGTGTTTCGAACCTGGATCTAGTGGCTTCAGGTTCCTGTCTCAAAGCTCTCAGACTGCAGTTACCACATTGCTTACCCTCTACACCAAGTGGCACTCTCAGCATTCACTCCCCCTCTTGCGCACTAGTTGCCATCGTACATGACTCCTCTGCTCCCAAGCCTCAAAATTAAAATCACATTCCTCCATGTTCATTCCTTCCTCTAGCTTGCACTCTCCTTTTGTCTTTCTCCTCGACGTTATTCCCAACTTCGTTTCTGCAATTTTGTTCTGCCACCACCTAACTATAAATCGTGATATGGGGAGAGGTTGGCGCCCCGACAGAGGGAGAGGAAGGTGGCACCCACCTTTGACAATGCCAACATTGCAGTTATGTTTGACAACAAAATTCCCAACTCCATTTGCTGGGAGGTCTTGGTTATGGAGGAAGTCGAAATACACAAGGGTCGCCTGATGCGTTGGGCACTCAGGAACCTCCTTGCATATCAGCTGAAGGAGTTTGCCCATGAGAGAATGAGAGTTGCTAGTTGGATAGCATATCTCCTCGCTCACCAAAGTCACTACATTTCCTCTCTCAGCCAGCTTGCAAAGACCTTCGTGTGCAATTCCCGCCCAACATTCCCTCCTCTTCCCCGACTTCCTCCCCCCTCCCATTCTCCATCGGTTGGCTCCTCCTCCTCGCCCTTTCCTTGCACCCCTGTGGCCTATCCCCCTCTCTCCTAAGCTCCTATTCCCTTGGTGGTTGATGTGCCCTCGTCTCCTCCTCACCCCATCCCTTATGGTTGCTATATTCTGGAGGAGCATTCATGGACACAGGTAGCTTGCAAGCTCATGGCATTGCCCAAGCGCAATGTGGTTCTAGCATGGCAATGATGCATTTTCAATGCGGAAAAATTTAGCTCTTTTCGACATGGGGACTCCCAGGTCGCTCATTCCTCTACAGTCTAGCCTCTCTGCAGGTCACTCTTCTTCTATCTTTTTTAAGGTGGACAACACAACACCCCGAAGCTCTTTGGCTCGTTATGCATCACTTTTTGGCTCATTATGCATCATTTTTGTCATTTAATGCAACAATTATGTATTTTCTATTCTCGTAAGCATGATTTTGGTCAACAATTATCTTGTTATGCAATCTACAAAACTATAAGGCTCTAGTTTCTCCTACTTGAGGCAGAGTCCTTCCGCTCCTCATCTCTGGTTTCCTCCCTCGGTGTCAAAGAATGCTCTCTTGAGTGTATTTTTTGTAACTTCTCGCATGTTAATATAATGTGAATATATTTTCTTACAAAAAAAGTAGTTATAATATTGATATTTAAAGGAGTTTGATATAGGTGTTTAACATTCTAATAACTTGAAGCTGAGATGTGAAAATTGCTCCATAGTAGTCATTCTTGATTTTGACGTTTCAAGTCTGCACCAAGACCCATCGTTAGGACAAAGGTTGAGGAGAAGTAGAAGAAAAATGGTGTAATAAATAGAAAGAGTGATCAATGGAATGCGCCGACAAGCTTCAACAAGAAATTTGTATGTTGTGGTTGATATTGTAGGTTTAATAGATCCATTTACAAAAATAAATAAATATGAACATGCAATATTATTGCATATGCATAGATGTTTCATCCACATGAAATAACTAGTAGTTAGTGTTATTTGGCAATTTAATGTTTAGACAATGCAATTACACATGGTCCGTCCAAAAATCTCTTGACCATCATGTTGAAATTACTTATACACATCAATCGATATCACATGTGTGCATGATTCAAGTTTCTATAAACTCAATTAAAATTAAAATTATAGCCTAAAGTGTGACAATAATGCATGGTAAACACGTATAGTTACATAAATTAACTATTACATTACAAGTTATTCTGCTATGTGAGATGTTCTACACATTTATGCATGGTAAACACGTATAGTTACATAAATTAACTATTACATTACAAGTTATTCTGCTATGTGAGATGTTCTACACATTTTGGTCTCAATGTAGGGAGACAATCTATGTTCTACTCGATCATGAACATACTATGTTAACAAATGTTTGCTAACAATGTTACATACTCAACCCCATTACTGAAGAAAATGTAAAGGATGACCAAATGTAATATCATAAGTTCAAATAAATATTCAATACTCACTATTGCCAATGGCCTAGGCTTCGACATAGTTTAACAAAATGTTTTGGAGGCGTCGGGGTTCGACCCCGCGACCTTCGGCACACAATCCACATCACATGCCAACTCCGCCATGTTCATGACTTAACCGTTATAGCGCAAAAAAAATATATTTGAAGTGTAACATTTATGGAATGGGCAGTTAAGAGGGCTAGCTCGCAGGTCAACCCTCCACATGTGAACGAGCCATAGTTACCACAAATGGTTAAGCAGGCGACTCCAACATAAACCATAACCTCGATGGTTAAGCAGATCCCATGTGAACGGGCTCGAGGTTACCACAAAGGGTTAACACAACAGCTCCACAAACCTTCACCGCAATGGTTAGTGCATATGTGAACACACCCACTATTACACCAAACGGTTATGTCATCTGGTGGTTCCACAAACTTTAATGCGATGGTTAAACATGTGAACAGGCCACGGTTACAGTGGGGGTTAGTTAACGTGGCAGCCAACGCTATGAAATCGTGCCACTAACCACAGCATGTGAACCCTCTGCAGAGACCACCAGCAGTTTGGCTAATGGTTAGCCCTAACTACGCGGGTTTTGCGCTAACCACGTCCATGTGGCCACGTTCAAGAGACCGCCAAAAGTTAATGACAACGACTATGAAAAACTGCGTGGTAATTTCGTTAAGCATGATTAGTGCTAATTAACCCAGTTTAATGTTAATTAAACCAATAGTTAACCCGCAGTGATTTTGGCAGTAAATTCGATAGTCCACCAATTTTGGCCCTTCCACCAAATTTAGCAGCCCTAACTAGAGTTCTTCCAAATTTGGAGGAGGATTAGTAGGGAAAGTCAGTTTCTCTCATAACTAGAGCATTTTTCGATCAAATGAGGATTAAAAAAAAGGTATTCTTAGATGATTTCGACATTATGAACATAATGGAACAAGTTTCATGAGCAATAGGGCACTTCTATATGTAATTTTTTCACATTGAAGTTCAAGGAAGCCTAGGGCCACCAGGGAGGAGGTCAAGCCCAGAACAAATGTAGTCCATTTGCAAAGTTTGGAGAGTCATCTTAGGGGTTTTAGGATGCTCTGAGTCCATTGAAGCATACTTTAGGAGTTTTAGAGCATCGTAAAATGTACTTTTTTTCCATTTTGAGCAAATACAGAGGCCCAAGCCATGGAAGCTGGACCAAGGAGATGTAGCCCACGAGGGGTGAACTCTTTTATCAAAACATTGTGTTAAGTGTTTTTTTCTTGATGGTTTGCTATTCATTTGCTTACTGTTGTTCAAAACTTGTATTTCATGCCATTCTACTCATGATTCTAACATAAAACTTGACATAATTTTACCTGTTTCCAATGACAAACATCATAAGAGAACCATGCACATGAAGCAACTGACAAGCATGTGTTTTTAACTCTGTAAATGAAATTAGCACAGTAAACTAACATTCAACTACAGATCAAGTTGGGATCATAGCAAAGGGTTATTTGCTTAATTGCTTGAGATCTGTGCAAGGAGAATTAACAGTGTGCAAGTTTATGTGATGGCAGGTTCAATAAGTGATGTCTCTAATCTCTTTTCCTTAGCAAGATTCTTTGATGAAGAGATGTTGCAGGAGTTTTTCATCATGAGAGATATGGTGCAAGATATGATTGAAGATAGGAAGGAGAACACTATACTTCAAGAGGAGTTGATGGCCATGAAGGAGGGGAAGCAAGAGCTTCTTAAAAAGAAGCATGAGATGGAAATTTTACTCCATGATGCCAAGGACACCCTAGCCAAGTATGTGCATGAACATGAGGTATGCAATTCAAGTTTATCTTCAATTTCCTCTCAAAATGAATGTTTTGGTGCTTTTGAAAAACACACTAGAGGAATAGGGTCCAAGTTGTTGATGAAAATGGGCTATGAAGGTAAAGAGTTAGGCACACATGTACAAGGCATAGTTGAGCCAATTGTCGTTGAGGAAAGGCCTAGGTATTTGGGTCTTGGTTACGGACAACATGATGGAGAATGATCCAAAGCCAAGGAGACACATGAAGGTGTTTCAAGAGGGAATTTCATTACATGTTCATACCCTCAAGCTTGTGAAGTTTGTGTTCATGAAGAATGCAAAAGTTTTATACCCACTTTGCAAGAAGGTGCTCATAAGCATGCAATTAGTGGAAAGGGAAAACAAGAGGATGTTAAAAGCTCTAAGGAGATTGAAACCATTGTTAGTATTTCAAATAGAGCCACTGCCTCATCAAATTCACCTCCTCAAGAAGGCGATAAAGGTGAATGTGCAAGGTATAAACCTGCCTTTAATCAAGTTTTTTTTTATTATGATAAACATGGTAAATCTTCACATAGAATTGGAGAGAATTTACATGTACTTTTTGTGGTTTGAATAACCGTAATGTTTCAAGATGTTGGAAGAAAATGGCCACATATAGGAAACTTTCAAAACGAAAGCGACAAAAAACCAAAGGTCCATTGGATAATGGAAACCATGTTGCAAAGAAGATGCAATTGTTTTGCACTCATTGCCATAAGCAAGGTCATCTCATAAACAAATGTTGGACTTTGTATCGAACAACTCGTGCACGAAATGTGAAGAAGGTGGAGAGAGACTTTGGCAAGAATGAAAAAGAGGATTCCATAATTGATGCGGGTCAAGATGATGTGTAGCTGCAAGAATCACCATTGAAATGGTTTGGTAAGAGGTGGATTGATTTATTATCCAAATAAGGCTTGCATTTCTTTTGTTGATAGACGCAATTCTTTGCCTTAAAAATGCATTTATTTGCCTTATGAATGCATTATTTTTCTATTGAAAGTATACTCCAAGTTGTATGATGCAATATATTGAAAGTGGAGTTATGTTTGACTCACTTTAATGCAACAAAGAAGGAAATTTGTGGTTACAAGTTTGTATGTGAATGCATTTCTTTTGAAAGCATTCTTGTTGTTGCATATTTTAGCCAAGAAGGTGTGTGAAAGTGGGGTATGTTACTCACTTCATTTGCAACAAATTTATCAATTCAACTCTTTATGTACCCATACATGTTTTTTGGGCTTATTGTACTTGTGTTTTTACTTGAGGGAGAGTTGAATAATTGTACACATGCATGAGAGTTGTGTGAACAGTGGAATTGTTACTAGTTTCATTGTTTTTGGATACATGCATGAGTGTCGACTTGTGTTGATTGTTGTTACATGTATGTCATATCGACTTGGAAGAGTTGATTTGATCTCCAAAGATGAAAGGGAGATGTTGATGTATTATTGCATGAGATGTGAAATTCTTGTTGTTTATGCAAAGAATCATTAAGTTGTTGTACATGCTTATGTTTTGCTTTCAAGTCAAGTCAGTTGCTTGAAGATGATGTTTTGTCGACTTGTTTAGTAAACCATTAACTAACACACCAAGATGGTTTGTACACCAAGATGCAAGAGTACACGACGATGTTACATGATGTGACAATTGTTTCTTTGGAGGAGCAAAAGAAGAGGTCTTCGATTTTCTTTTCTTGCATAATGTGTTTTTCTCCATTTAATGGTGTTTCTTGTGACAAGATGTTGCAGGATTTTGGAAGGTCCAATCTTGAGCAAGATTCTCATGCTTAGCCTTCATTCTTAAATCATGACATGAGCAACACGTTGAACTGGAGGATGATAGAGACAAGAAGTGAAAGTCGACGAGATGCCAAAAATTTGCAGCCATTATAGACTGTTGTGTGTGTTGACGCCAAGATTCTCAGTGGGAAGGCTATCAATTTGTATCAGTTTTCCAAGCACTGAGGGATCGATGTGGTACAACAAAAGTATTTTGCAGCTAGAAAGTGTCCAACGAGTGTTGGATTGGTTCAGCAACAAAAGGAAAACAATGGTTGAGGGACATATCCATTTGCAATGCAAGGCATGTCAGTGTACCCAAGTGGTTTCCATGGAGACTTTTCAAGTATAATTAGTTGATAAAACCTGGGAAGGAGAAGAGTATTCAGCTCTCATCAGATAACCAACTTTTGTGGGTCCAAAAGGCCGTCAGTGGGAAGGAGTGATCGAAATATGGAATAGGGGCAAAAATTAGCTCAAAAATCAAAGTGTTCAGAATCGTGTAAAACCTTAACAACCGCGCCCGTCTCATCAAAACAATCGTAACGTAACTCGTTTCACTAAAACCGAGTTCATATGAGGAAGTTATTGAGTTTTGTTCACTTTGCTAACACAGGCGAAATTTGCAACAAAAAAAATGCAGAGTCACTACATAGTCAACAGTGTGTATAGTTGACGTGGTAAGTGACTAGACAAAGTCAACTTGGTCAAAATTCAATCATGTCTCGACAAGTGTCATAGTGTGATTGGTTACAGTTGGTGATGTGGCAAGTGCGCTGGCGTAGTTCTATTGGTTAGTTTTCGACCAATGAAAGAATGCCACATGGCAAGCTCGGACGCTGCCACGTGGCACCTCCCAACGGCCTAGGGCTTCGGCATAGTTCAACAAAATGTTTTGGAGGCACTGGGGTTCGACCCCGTGACCTCCAACGCACAGTCCACAACACATACCAACTCCGCTACGTTCATGACTTAACTGTTATAACGCACAAAAAATATTTGAAGTGTAACGTTTATGAAATGGGTGGTTAGGAGGGCTAGCCCTCCACTTGTGAACATGCCACAGTTACCGCAAACGGTTAGGCAGGCGACTCCAGCATAGACCATAACCTCGACGATTAAGTAGATCCCATGTGAACGTGCTTGCAGTTACCACAAAGGGTTAACATAACAGCTCCACAAACCTTCACCGCAATAGTTAGTGCATATGTGAACACACCCACCGTTACACCTAGCGATTATGTCATCTAGTGGCTCCACAAACTTTAATGCGACAGTTAAACATCTGAACAGGTCACGGTTACGGCGGAGGTTAGTTAAAGTGGCAGCCGATGCTCGAAACCGTGCCACTAACCACAACATGTGAACCCTCCGCAGAGACTGCCATCGGTTTGGCTAATGATTAGCCCTAACTATGCGGGTTTTGTGCTAACCACATCCATGTGACCACGTTTAGGAGACCGCCAATAGTTAATGACAATGGTTATGAAAAACTACGTGGTAATTTTGTTAAGCACGATTAGTGCTAATTAACCCAGCCTAACGTTAATTAAACCAATAGTTAACCTGCAATTATTTTGGTGTCAGCCCTTCCACCAAATTTAGTGGCCCTAATTGGAGTTCTTTTAGATTTGGAGGAGGATTTGTTGGTAAAGTTAGTTTCTCTCATAACTGGAGCATTTTTCGACTAAATGAGGATCAAAAAAAGGTGTTCTTAGATGATTTCGACATTCTAAACACAACTGAATAGGTTTTAGGAGTAATGAGGCACTTATGTATGTGATTTTTCCACATTGAAGTTTAAGGAAACCTAGGGTCACTAGGGAGGAGGTCAAGCCCATAACAACTGTAGTCCATTTGCAGAGTTTGGACAATCATCTTAGGGGTTTTGGGATGCTCTGAGTCCATTGAAGCATATTTAAGGAGTTGTAGAGCATTGTAAATTGTACCCTCTTTTTTTTTTGAGCAAATACAGAGGCCCAAGCCATGGAAGCTGGACCAAGGAGATGTAGCCCAGGAGGGGTGAACTCCTTTATCAAAACATTGTGTTAAGTGTTTTTCTTCTTGATGGTTTGCAATTCATTTGCTTACTATTGTTCAACACTTGTATTTCATGCCATTCTGCTCACGATTATAACATAAAACTTGACATAAATTTACCTGTTTTCAATGACAAACATCATAAGGGAACCATGCGCATGAAGCAATTAACAAGCATGTGTTTTTAAATCTGTAAATGAAATTAGCACAACAAAACTAACATTCAGCTACAGATCAATGGGAGACCTATCATAACTTAGTTATCAAATCAACAATGAGGATAACCATCATTAGTTGTTATCCACAAATTCAGGTTGACTCATCAATGCTATTCAAGGAAAACCACATGCTATAGAATTAACTGTTGGAGGTTTGTAAGGGGGTAGACTTTCACTCCTGCAAGATGCCTCTAGGTCTAGGGCCATTAACCCATTTCGTTACGCTCGAGGAAGATGAGCTCTTAGCCAAGCAAAATTAGTTTTATGACATACTCCAGGTCTATCATATTCTCCTTTGTTTCAACCTAATACATACAACATTTTTTTTTATCATATACACGCACACACACACACACGAGTTCCTTTGTACTCAAGACTTCTTATTATTAAAATCTTTGTATAAGGAATTGACTTTGTTTTTAAGTCCTTTTGCACTTATGTTTTAGGGCCATGACGAGGAATTGAAAAAGATTTGAATTGAATAACATAGTAACTCTTTAGGTATTATTTACTCCTTGTAACTATTCTTTCCTTGCCTCCCATGACTATAGTAAGTAAACTAAGTAGTTCTTGAATTTTTGAATAAGGTTCCTATTTGTTCCTCAAGCCTAAGAAACACATATAAAATCAACTCCAATAAAAGAAAAGAACCACAAACTTATCTTAATGACCCCCTTCAACTTGCGTTTGAGGGTTCATTAGTGTGGATAATAAAAAATGTTAGTTGTTACCTTGCTTGCATGAGTTGGGTGGACCAAGAATTAGCAAATCAAGGTTAGTGTCACTGTGCTTTTATAAGCTAGGATGGATAGGGCTAGTAGTAATATATGTTAATGAATCACAAGACTTGTTAGAACAACTTTAATAATAACTCTTAGCCCTAGTTCTATGAGTAAAATATCAATGTTATTATTTTCTTTTGCAAAGAAAGACATAGAGTTTTACATGTCCTAAGTATTTGAATAGTTTCATCATAAATGTATAGATGACCCGTGTCTTGAATTATTGTCTTGTTAGGTTTGCTTATCAAATGCTTGATTTATTCTTCAAGATATTCATAATAGATTTCTAGTTGAGATGTCATTTTTACGTCATGAAACTTTATGTTTTAAATTATGCACTCTGGTTATTGTTATCACATTGACATTCTTCAACCTCAATTAATGAACTATCATCGGTATGCTCATTCTCTTCAAGTTCGAATCTTATTGAATGTTTCCACTCATTCACTGTCAAGATGTAAGAGCTTTTATTTTAGTATCCTCAAAGAATATGCTTTCAAACTACATATAGGCTTTGGTGGGTTTTTGTGCTTTCTTCTTATTCTTGTAGTTTTACTCTTGACTTGATATATTCCTTGCTTGTTTTGCTGACATATGCAACTTTTGGAGAAGCATGAATGTCATAGAGTAACAACAATAATTGCCCCTATGCTAAAGGACGTGCTTTAATATTTATCCAAAGACCTATGACACAACTAATGAAGCCATCATTATGCTAAAGGATAAACATTAATGTATGTCCAAAGATTAAACATCTATGTGACAAATATAGGCCATGAATGCTCTCAAAGTTAGAGAGCAAAGCACAAATATTTAATGTTCCAAAGTAATATTAATTAATCCATCTCATGATATAAAGTATAAATATACATTCTATATTCTAAATTTGAAATCAAATATTTCGTTAAAATTGTTCATCACCTTTATACAATTGCCCATCACCTTGATCAACTAACAAAAAACCAATCAATCTCACACTTGGTAATTATCAAAAACTCACATAAACCTCAAAACTATAAATTAATGAAAGACAAAATCATTCAGGTTTAATTTCATAAAAAGTTAATCAAACTTGAAAAGTTGGAGCATGATTAAGCCAAAACCCTCACAACCATTAGCTAAGAACCCATAGTACAAAAATATCTTTAAAAAAGAGAATAAGCCAAAGAAGCAAATGGATCCCTATGGAATGATCATGATCATATGGAATGGGTTCCACCTGAAAATCCGGAAGTCACATGAGATGGTTCATGTTATCGAATTCTTAATGTATGAATGGATAATTAATTTGTTTGTTCCGGAAGGCACTCCATTCAGATATGATCTGCCATTTATGTGAGATTAAAAAACTATATGATCTGGCATTTATGTAAGATTAAAAAACTATATAGAGAATTTCAGATATGATATGGCCTTTTACGTAAGAAGTTGAAAATGTATATATAATTTGTGTGGGTAACCCTTAGATAGAGTGGTCTGGCAATTGCGGATTGTCGGATTCCAATCTTCTAATCAACCGACATTGGCGAGTCGTGACGGCAACTTTGACGTTACGCGGAAATCGGAATGAATCGGTGGAAGACGAATGTGCGAAATCTTGGACTGGACATTGCGTGGAATAGTTTGTGAGGCGACTGGAATGTTCACGTCTAGCGGTGTGTAGCTAGCACGTCTCCTCTGTATTAATTCATTGTAATAAACTCTGAGTCTGCTTCTTGTTGACACGTCCCGGTCCCACAGTACGGAATACAGGGATTCATGCCGAGACCGACACAACGGGACGATAACACGGCCGTTGAGAAGTTTGCCGGCACCGACTTTTCGTTTCTCTGGGGAATTTCGCCGCAGATCTGAAAGCGGTTGATCCCCTTTTTCCGTTGTTTTGTATTTTTCTGTTTTCACTTGCGTCCACACTTGCCGTAAGGACTCGTACGTTCACCCACAATATAAAGGCATAAAAACTTTGTCACGGCGCTATTGGTGCGTCATTCCTCTGAGTTTTGACAGTGTGATTGAACTTCTTTAATTCTTCTGTTACTTCTTTCTTAAGTCCCGTACTGGCTTTTGCTGTTCCACGCTCTTTTGAGCCTAATTTTGGCCTCTTTTGCTTAATTGCCTTATGTGCCGTGGATTCCTTTTCTTCGTTTGTAAATTGAAACATTTATGTAGATTTACTCTGCTTTTTGAACCCTGAACAACGGCGTTCTGTATTTGAGTAAATGGGGGATTATGCTTTAAACTGAAGGGAGGGTTTGTTAGGGGGCGGATATGCTTTGTATGTTTATATTGACTCGTTTAAGCATTTTGTGATTTTCTTGCTTCAAGATCTACCCTCCTATTTTGATGCTTTGTGTTTACCGAAGAGGAAGATTTTGAATTCCCGATTTCCAATTAGTTTTTTGCCAATCTGGGAGAATCCAGAGCTTACTTTTTGGGGGGATTGGACCTAGATCGGTTTGGTTATTTCCCGTAAGCAGTTAAGTTTACCAAGAAGAACTGTCGTGATTCGCTAATCTAGTTCTTTTCCGCTAAAAGTTTGGGAAATTGTGTCGGGCGTCCCCCTCGGCTGGTTCCTATTTTTATCCATGCTACAATGATAGAGCCGGTTCTTTCTCTCGTTTAAAACGGCTTTAACAAATCCCCTCGTTGCTCAAAGTTGGTGGACTTTCCCTGGTTCTGGTAGGCCGGACTGAATCAGGAAAGGTTCAGAAATATTTGAGGCTTCCTTTTGATGTTGGTTTAATAATTTAACTTCATATAAATATACAAGGATCAGAAAGCTAGTAGGGACTTTGACAGGCAAAAGCAATGGCGATTGCGGAGCAGAACGAATCGATCCTTGCGATGTTAAAGTTTTCTGCTCTACCAATCGTAAAGGTGTTTTTGATGTGCTCTCTTGGCTGTCTCATGGCGTCCAAGTATGTCAACATTCTTACGCCTGCTGGACGGAAGCTTTTGAACGGGGTATTCATTTTTCTTTATTTTATTGACAAGCTGATCCATAATTTTCTTAATATGATGGCTCTGAATGTGGATAGCATTTGTTCAGTGGTTGCTATTTATGATCATAATAGTAATTAATTATATATTATATTGACTTCATCTTCTTTCTTTCACGGTAACTCCAGTATAATTCTGAATATTTAGCGAAGTAGGGTTTTATTCAAGGCCACGTTTGACAATAAGATACAGAGCTGTAGGATCCAATCTAACTTAATTTTTATGCAATTTTGACATTTTCGTTATATTTTCCTTTGACCTATGTTTTCTGGTCTTTTCTGTAATTCTTTATTGGCTTCCCGGGCAAGCAGTACCAGTTAAGTAGGATGGATTATTGCTGTTGTTCCTGTTCTGTGTGGCATGCAATGTTAGCTGAATAAAAGATGGATCCTCACAATTTGTCCTATTCTGTATTTATAGAGAGCGAAAATTTACCTGTAGCTTAGATGTACCATGTAAAATTTCCTATTCCCCCACCCTTGTAGAAATGGATTGAGTTTGATAGGTGTTGGAAGCCCTTCCACACAGTCATTGTATGCTACTTTGTTAGCATTCAGTTGGTTTTGGGTGAAGGCGAATTTACATTTATAAGCAACCAACTATTATTGCCACATTGATATTATTTAATTATTAACTGATAACAGGAAGACTGCAATTTGAGAAAATTTCTACCCACCTTCTCATATGCTGGTCTCTCTTTGTTGTTATCCCCAGTGCCATACTGTAGTGTGTACATTGTCTTCTATCTTTTTGGTTAAATAAGCAGGCAGTTCTGCAAAATATTGAGGTGTGAAATATTGTTTTGATACTGATTTATTCCTGTTATCTATTGTTTCTTGCAGCTTGTATTTACTCTCTTTCTTCCATGTCTAATCTTCACACAATTGGGGAGGGCTGTGACTTTGCAAAAGATGCTTGAATGGTAAAAAGCACTCTTATAAATTTCCTTACGTGTTCTAATATGCTTCAAGATATTTCATTAACAATCTGTATTTGTTGGGATATTTGGCTGTTGTCTATGGCTTGTCTTTTCAAAGAACTAACTTGGCACATTATTTGCAGTATTGACCTTGACTTAGGTTCCTATTGTTAACTTACTGAATTTATTGAATCGAGCATGCTATCAAGTGGAACCAATTTCATGTCCGAATATACAGGTTTAGGATTTGTTTAAAACATGAAAGTATATTGCCAAGCTTCAAAGCTCAATAGGTGTTCTTTCTATCTTTGAATCTTATAGCTCTGAATCATCGAGGCCTTTGTCAAGCAAGGCACATATACCTACTGAAGTGAAGAGATGATAACTGCTGCTTTAGAATGATGAACAAGGAATCAACAACTCTCTCAAACAGAGGTCCTATTGTGCAAGATATAGTTATGTTCAAGAGATGGAGATTTAAACAATGTTACAACAGCATAACCACATACTGTTATGTTTATTTCATTGGCACTGCAGTCTTCTTTGTGCATGGGTGTCCCTATTGACAACAGTTTTTTTCGATATCCAACAAATGACCCCAAAAGTAGGTCAATGGGACTAAAGGGCACAACTACTGTAAGGACAATGTGGGAGTGCAAAAGCAATCCTAAGTTCAGTACCAAAAGTAAAATAATAAAGAATTAAGTGCCTAGCAAAAAGACATAAACTAATAATCTAGCAAAACGGATAAGGTAGTTTGAGTACAATGATCTAATGAGAATGCTAGAAATATTCTTTATGATTGTTACTTAGGAATGGTGGGTTTCTTGAACTCCCAATTGTCAAATTGGGTGAACCCTTATGATTAGGATCCAATCTCTAGTCAAGGATGTCGTGATCCAATCCATTGTATTATGGACTTGCAAGCTAAAGATTATGCTATAGCAAAACCATTGCAAATAAATAGTGCTAGAGGATTGCTAAAGAAAGATTTAATAGTGTAGCGTGGACTCATGTAACTGTTGAGGTGAGGAGCTTGGACATAACACAATACAGCTAACATGAAAATATTTAAGACAATGAGAGAATGTGCATTATAACTTATCTATGTGATTGTAGTCTTTGCAATGCACCACTTAATCAACCAAGCAATCGTCACAAGATACAAGACCATAAACATAGACAAAGTTGGTACAAAAGTGAGGTAGAGATCATGACAAAATGTATATTATAACTTCTCTATGTGATTGTAGTCTTAGCAATACACCACTTGACCACCAAGCAATTGCACATCAAGCTATACAATCTTTTGTTGAGGCCAAGTTGGGATGGAAGTGAGGTAGAGATCTTAACAATACAAAATAACATTGTATTCTCGAGTTGTGTATATAGTATGATTGTGGAACTCCATCTTGCATAACATAGAAGTTAGTATGAGCTACTTAGGACTCTTTGTTAATTTTAGGTATGTTTTATGCTTAGAGCAATTTATTTCAATTTTCACGGTTAGCTCAATATCTTTCCCAAATTAGCAATCATATCAACATTAATAGTAAATTGCAGATAGAACATAAACATAAATCGCAGAAGACAACCCAAGACAAGAGGACACAAGCTGTGGTGCTAGCCAGGGATAAACGCCAATGTGGGGAAACCCTTGATCAATTCTTCTTATCTGTTCTTCAATAGTTCAGCGCAGAGAGAGAGAGAGAGAGAGAGTACATATACAACAGAATTGAGCATGCTATCAAGTGAAACCAATTTCATGTCTGAATACACAGGTTTAGTATTTGTTTAAAACATGAAAGTATATTGCCAGGCTTCAAAGCTCAATAGGTGTTCTTTCTATCTTTGAATCCTATAGCTATGAATCATCGAGGCCTTTGTCAAGTAAGGCACATATAACTATTGAAGTGAAGAGATGATAACTGCTGCTTTAAAATGATGAACAAAGAATCAACAACTCTCTCAAACAGAGGCCCTATTGTGCAAGATATAGTTATGTTCAAGAGATGTAGATTTAAACAATGTTACAACAACATAACCACATACTGTTATGTTTATTTCATTGGCACTGCAGTCTTCTTTGTGCATGGGTGTCCCTATTGACAACAGTTTTTTCGATATCCAACAAATGACCCCAAAAGTAGGTCAATGGGATTAAAGGGCACAACTACTGTAAGGACAATGTGGGAGTAAAAACGCAATCCCTAGTTCAGTACCAAAAGTAAAATAAGAAAGAATTAAGTGCTTAGCAAAAAGACATAAACTAATAATCTAGCAAAACAGATAAGGTAGTTTGAGTACAATGATCTAATAAGAATGCTAGAAATATTCTTTATGATTGTTACTTAGGAATGCTAGAAGTAGATGCATATTCTTTATGATTGTTACTTAGGAATGGTGGGTTTCTTGAACTCGCAATCGTAATTGGGTGAACCCTTGTGATTAGTATCCAATCTCTAGTCAAGGATGTCATGATCCAATCCATTGTATTATGGACTTGCAAGCTAAAGATTATGCTATAGCAAAACCATTGCAAATAAATAGTGCTAGAGGATTGTTAAAGAAAGATTTAGTAGTGTAGCATGGACTCATGTAATTGTTGAGGTGAGGAGCTTGAACATAACACAATACAACTAACATGAAAATATTTAAGATAATGAGAGAATGTACATTATAACTTATCTATGTGACTGTAGTCTTTGCAATGCACCATTTAATCAACCAAGCAATTCTCACAAGATACAAGACCATAAACATAGATAAAGTTGGTACAAAAATGAGGTAGAGATCATGACAAAATGTATATTATAACTTCTCTATGTGATTGTAGTCTTAGCAATACACCTCTTGACCAACCAAGCAATTGCACATCAAGCTATACAGTCTTTTATTGAGGCCAAGTTGGTAAGGAAGTGAGGTAGAGATCATAACAGTACAAAATAACATTGTATTCTCGAGTTGTGTATATAGTATGATTGTGGAACTCCATTTTGCATAACATAGTAGTTAGTATGAGCTACGTAGGACTCTTTGTGAATTTTAGGTATGTTCTATGCTTAGAGCAATTTATTTCAATTTTCACGGTTAACTCAATATCTTTCCCAAATTAACAATCATATCAACATTAATAGTAAATTGCAGATAGAACATAAACGTAAATTGCAGAAGACAAGCCAAAGCAAGAGGACACAAGTTGTGGTGCTAGCCAGGGATAAACCCCAATGTGGGGAAACCCTTGATCAATTCTTCTTATATGTTCTTCAATAGTTCAGTAGAGAGAGAAAGAGATAGTACATATACAACATAAGTCAACACTTTGACTTTATCTAAATAGGAGCATAGATCATCTCTAAGTAGATGATACATGAGGTAGCTGAAATCAGTTGAAGACATGTTGCTTTAGCTAATTCTCCCAGGTGATTCCATTACCATGATGCACCTATCATTGTGATGCTCCTCATCATCATGCTGCACTATCACTGTACTGCATCATGAACCATTGTTGTCCTATGTGCCATTGCTACACCATGTTGTCATACTGAAGTTCCATGTGCTTACAACACCATGCTTGCCACGCTGTCCCAATGTGCTTGCAGCATCATGCTTGTCATGCTGTCCCAATGTGCTTGCAACTCCATGCTTGTCATGCTGTCCCAATGTGCTTGCAACTTCATGCTTGTCATGATGTCTCGTTGTACCATGCCATTGCTATTGTCATGTGGCATTGTTATGCCTTGTGACATTGCTGCACCATGTCGTCACACTACTAGCACTATTGTCCCACTATTAGTCATTTATGCTCCCATGTGGCAGTATATAGAATCTCCTCATCAATTAAGAGACCTTTCCAATCAAACAAGGCAAAGCACAAGTTACCATACTTCTGCACTTTTGTTTATGGGTAGTGTTTTGGTCACTGGTTAGGGCTCCCACTGTAACTTACGACAACCCAATAGTCATGCCCATAACACACCTTAAATTATGCGGCCTCCTTTCCTATTCAAGTTATGTGACCTTTCTACTTGAGGAGGCACCTACAGCTCTATGTTTGACCCTCAAAACAACACCTACAGGCCTGCATCCTAATCACAATAAAACAATCCCTTACTTGGCATGTTTCAGAAGGAATCCCTACGTCTACTAGCCCAGATCAGTCCCTTACTATTTTGGCCCTCCAACATGGTACTTCAGCCCTCCTTCCAACACTTTGTTACCTGAAAACATCCCTTCAAACTCGTTGGCCTGTCTTTCTAACTGTGGCTAGGGCACCTGCATGAATAAGCCTGCTATATCTCTTCTTTAGGCAGCGTAGAGGGTAGGTTGGGCAACGTATAGAAGCAGGGGTCTCCTCCCTTGAATTGCAGCTAGATCATCCTCCTTAGGACTGCAGCTAGGGCATCCTCCTTAGGACTACGACTAAGGCATCCTCCTACATCTAGGGCCTCATCCTCTAGTTTTCTCTTTCTACTAAAACCTAGAACAAGTGGAAAGAAATCAAGAGTGAAGTGTGTTTAGAAATGACTATCAAGTCACCTCCTTTTATACTAAAATGTTGAGCACATGAGGGGGTTATTTCACCTCCTTTTAGATCAATCCTACACCTCTCGATGAGAGGATCCAAGAAAAATATCAACTGCCATAAATAAGATGACCCACATGGAGTTTGGCCCTAGTTTCCAATTTTAACACTCTTTGAAGAACAAGTGAGATTTAGAATAGGATATGATGCATATTCATACAAGAATGGATGATCAAGTGAGTAATTGAAATGACCTCTAATTGTCGTCCTTGGGCATAATAAACAAGGATGATCATTACCTTGTTCTAATAGACCAGATTGGCATAGGTGTGCACTGAGTTTCTCAAATTTAACCACTCTCTTGCATTTATTTGCTCAACTTTGATCACCCAACATGTCATTTGCACCCTCCTTGTTGGAAAATCAAGTATCTTGAATATAAAGTTTGACTTTCCTTACTTGATAATTACTTGTGATTATTAGTTGGCCTTCTATTACTTTTATTTCTTGTTCATCAAGCAATTACCAAAATAATGAAGATCACAAAGAGACAAAGTACGCAAGATATAGGTTCCAAGCCAGGGCAAAACCCCTCCAAGGGGAAAATGTAGAAAGAATACTTCTCTTCTAACAAAATCTGTTCAAAATGAGACTTCCGAGACCCAAGACCAAAACCAAAATTCCTCCTAAGCACCAAGCCAGCCCAACAAAAGATCTCTTTTAAACAAACCAAGTTCTTCCAAAGTCAGCGAAGTCCAAAGCAACTACACCTTAGAGTTTCGACCTTGCAACAATGTCTGCAATTTCGGCCCTTGCAACTCGTCCATAAATCCTCGACAACTTCGTACATGTGGACAAAAAAGTGAGTTTTCTCAAGAGATCTTCCTTCTTTGACTTCTTCCTCTTCTTACTGTCTTTATCGCTCTTCCTTCTTCTTTTCCTATTGCAGATCGAACTTGCTTGAGAGTGATCCAATTGAGTCGAGGTCCTTATTTATAACCTATTGGAGGGGTTGAATAGGGCTTTTTAGGCCGACTTGTCCTTGTTGGGGCTGACTTGGTCTTGGAGTATAATTTTGCTTTCTTGACTCGAAAATAATTATCTTCTTTTGTTACAATGAGTCCAAATGGGATTATAATACATGACAAAATTTCTTCTTTTACCTAGAAAGTCCTAGAAGCATGAAGAACATGCTTTGACCTAGACTTGAGCATTAAACCCATGCATTTACAAATAACATTTATTTTTCTTTTTCCTTTTATATACAAAATATACAATGTCATGTTTAAAGGTAATTATAAAGATTGAAACTAGGTACATTCTTCAACACTCCCTCTTAACTAGGGAGGTATTCATAATCCCATCATGAAGTACAAGGAAACTCAAACTTGAAGTATTCTCATAAGAAGAGTCAGATTGATATGCCATCTTTTAAGCATCTATACTACAACCAACATTGTCAACAATGCCTTAATTTGACAAGCTCACCTTTTATAAGAGCATCGTGCTCGGAGGCTTTATGTGAGATACGACACTACTATTAAAGGCACATACCCCATCTAGATGTTCACCAGGTATGTCCTTTCAGGACTATTCTTATCTTGAATTGCCAATCCTCAAAGAATGTCGGTCCTCTTCGACTACTCTTATCTTGGATGCGCTACCTCATCCTCAAAGAGTATCGGTCTACAAGTTCACTTCTATCTTGGATTTTATGATCCTCAAGAAGTTCCAATCTCAGATGCTTACCCAATCTTTTGAACCCCATTATTTTTTTATGGCCTTGACTAAGACTTGCGGCTATTAGTCCTGGTCTAGTACATGACACATAAAGAGAAGAATATATTGTCCATCATCCCTCCCTCTCAATTAGAATAGAGATATCTACCAAACCAAGCTTGCCTCTTAGGTACTCAAGCTTCTTGTTTGTTAATGCTTTTGTTAGAATATCAACTACCTGTTCATCTGTAGGAATGTAGTGTAGCTTTACGATCCCATCTCATACTACACTTCTAATGTGGTGGTACTTGTTATTTATATGCTTTGTCCTAGCATGAAACACTAGGTCCTCTGTCAACTTTATGTAGCTTTCGTTGTCACAATGTAGACATGTAGGGCTTAGTGGTCCTTCAAATAAAATTGATAGCAACTTCTTGAGCCAAACAACTTCCCAACAAACCTCACTTGCAACAATGTACTCGGATTTAACAATGCTCAAAGAAACAATATCTTGCTTCTTGCTCATCCATGAGATCAGGGAAGATCCCAAACTAAAACACCCACCTGTAGTGCTTCTTCCATCTGTCTCACTTACACCCCAATCAGAATCTGTATGTCCTATGAGCTGGATTTCATTACCAGCATATCAAAAACAGTGATGTATGGTCCCATGTAGATATCTTAGGATGCATTTGGTTGCTATCCAATGGTCATGCGTTGGCTCCATCTAAAATTGAACGAGGATATTTACTGCAAAACAAATGTCACATCTAGTATTTATTAGATACATCAAGGATCTAATCGATTGTTTTGTAACAAGAAGGATCCATTGGACTAAAAATTTGTTAATTTTAGGTATGTTCTATGCTAGAGCAATTTATTTCAATTTCTTTTTCACATTAGCAATCACATCAGCATAAAGAAAACTGCAGATAGAACATAAATATATATCGCAGAAGACAAGCCAAAACAAGAGGACACAAGATGTGGTGCATGCCAGGGACAAACCCCACAATGTGTGGGGAAATCCTTGATCAATTCTTCTTTTATGTTCTTCAAAGTTCAGCAGAGAAAGAGAGAGAGAGAGAGATAGTGCATTTACAATAGAAGTCAACACTTTGACTTATCTAGATCTAACATATATAATTTCGTATAACGATGAGATCAGTTGAAGACATTCTGCTTCAACTGATTCTTCAAGGTGACTCCTTCACCTATCATTGTTCTGCGTCTCGTCCATTTGCTGCACCTTACTGTGTAGCACCATCATGCATCATCATGCTGCTCATGATCTCATACATCACACTGCCCATGTACATGTTGCCCATGATCTCATACATCATGCTGCCCTTGCATCATGTTGCCCATGATCTCATCTATCATGCTGCCCTTACATCATGTTAATGGTACCCAATACTACACTGTAAGATTTGCACTAATGAAGGCTTACGATCACCCAATCAAGCGTCCAAATTTGCTCCTACAGGCTGCCCAACAATCTGATGCAAAACTGGTCAACTTCCTTGACCCAACATGAAGGACAAATTGTTGTTCCAATCTGTTTTCGCTGCTGTTCCTAACTGTGACTGGTTAGGGCATCCATATGCTGCAACAACCCTTAACCAAGTCACCAAACAACCTTCAAAAATTGCGGCCTACCCTTGTATAAGTCCTCTGCCTCCATGCTGTTGATTAGGGCTCAATCTAGCCCCAAAACAGTTCCATGCAATGCCTTTTCTGTGGGGTTAGGGCCTACAGCCTACCACATGTAGCTTCCTGTACCCACGGTCTGTTGAAACAGAGTTTCTAGCCCACACAAAATATTCAAAACAGCCTAGAATTTGCCTCCTTTATTGTGGCCTTTATGCTGGTTAATTTTCACTCCAAAACCATCATAGCAGTGACCTAAACATCCCTTCTTTCTTCATTAGAAATGCCCTTACTTAGGTTGTAGCTAGGGTAAGGCTAGCTCAGCCTCTAGAACAACGTATTCTCCTCTAGATCTCTTTGTCCACGAAACCCAAACACGTGGAGAGAGATCACAAGAGATGTGTATCCAAATGTCTTGAAGTCCTCTTCTATTTATACTAAAAACGAAGAGGTTGAATAGACATGGCATTTGGGCTTCTAGAGCTTACATAAGATGTTGGTCGGCTTTATGATAATTCCATAATCAAAATAAATTCATATCTCCATAAATACTTATCGGAATCGGATGATCTTTAGATCAATCCTACACCTCTCGACGAGAGGGATCCCATAAAAATATTAGCTACCATAAATAAGATGACCCATATGGAGTTTGGCCCTAGTTTCCAATTTTAACACTCCCTCTCAACTAGGGAGAACTCCATCTGCTGATCCATATGCCCAACTGTACTATCTCTGCCATCAGTGCCCTGCATTGCTCTGCTGGCTCTGCTCAGCTCTGCTCAACTTAGCTCTGCTAAACCATGAAGAAGAAGAATTGATCGAGAATGAGTCATACCATTCTCCACTGACTCGAAGTCAGTCTCAAAGTGCATATCACTGGTCTCAGAGTGCATACCACTGGTCTCAGACCAGTCTCAACTGACCAAAGTCAGCGTCATCGTGGGTATCACTGGTCCCAGACTAGTATCATCAGTCTCAGAGTGTGTACCACTGGTCCCAGACCAGTCTCAACCAACCCGAAGTCAGCGTCATAGTATGTACCACTCTCACTAGTCCCAAACTAGTCCTCCACTGACCCGAAGTCAGTCTCAGAGTATGTACCACTGGTCCTAGACCAGTCTCGCAAGCTTAGAGAGTGTACCATTGGTCCCAGACCAGTCTCAATAGACCTGAAGTCAGCGTCATAGTATGTACCACTCTCACTGGTCCCAGACCAGTGCTGCACTAACACGAAGTCAGTGTCAGAGTATGTACCACTGGTCCCAGACCAGTCTTGCAGGGTTGAGAGTGTACCAATGGTCCCAGACCAGTCTCAACCGACCTGAAGTCAGCGTCATAGTATGTACCACTCTCACTGGTCCCTGACCAGTCCTACATTGACACGAAGTCAGTCTCAGAGTATGTACAGTGGTCCCAGACCAGTCTCAATCGACCTGAAGTCAACGTCATAGTAGGTACAACTACCACTGGTCCCAAACCAGTATCATTAATCCCAGATCAATTAAGGTCATCCTAGCGTAGGGAGTACGGTAGATACAACGATGTGTCCATCGGTACTACTATGGTCCCTATCCTCATTTCTCTGCTCATTGATCAGATGAGAGGTACTTCCCATGAGTCCCAGACTACATGGGTAGGAGGCCTCGACATGAGAACTTAATCAATCTTGTCCTCACAGGAGAACTAATCATCCTGCTACACAATCGCCATGGAGAACACATCATCCAGGCCTCATAGGAGAATTAATCATCCTTCTACACAATCGTCATGGAGTACACATCATCCAGACCTCACAAGAGAATTAATCATCCTGCTACAATCGTCATGGAGTACACATCATCCAGACCTCACAAGAGAATTAATCATCCTGCTACACAGGAGAGCGAATCATCCTACCCCACAAGAGAGTGAATCATCTTGTCCCACAAGAGGGCGAATCATCTTGTTCACAAGAGAGCGAATCATCCTGTCCATAGGAGAGCAAATCATCCTATCCCATAAGAGAGCGAATCATCTTGTCCTACAAGAAAGCGAATCATCTTGTCCTACAAGAGAGCGAATCATCCTGTCCACAAGAGAGCGAATCATCCTGTCCTAGTGCACACCACCAGGGGAGGGTGAGTCACCCTGTGGTCGTATGTTGCTCCAGTAAGAACCGCAAGCTCCCAGAGCTCAATGTATGCAACATGCAGGACCCTTTTACAAGGATCTCTTGACGACTCGAAGATGTTCGGAAAAATCACAAATTTGATCTTTCCCCGGGGCTCTGACAAAGCGTAGTGACCTGTACATCATCTCAGTGCGATGGAGCCTCCTTACTCATCGACTTACCATATCCCTACTGTGTGGAGTTGATTTTGACATTGTGGGGGCCACGAAACATTGTGCTGTTGACTGAGATAAGCCATATGACCGATGCTATACATTTTGTTGAGTATTTAGATACGTAAGGAGGTTTATTCCTGGTGATTCAACGTTGTTGGAAACTTCTCTTTTGGATTTTATATATTCCAATAACAAACAAAGCGTGGGACTGCTGGTGAAAGAAGAGTGGTTGTAGAATAGAGCTTGTATGTGTTCCCAAGGCAATATACTTCAAAGCTAGTGCTGGAGTCGTATACTAAGGACCACTATTCATACTTGTAATTGTTCCTATTGACTGTCTCCGTTACCATGTACCATCTATCAGATTTGTCGCCGTATATTTCTAGTTTTTTTAAATGAGAAATGCCTTCCCTATAATTACCTCTGTTTATTATCAATGGCATTGTGATTTTGTTGTATATTATTAAATTTATAGGAGCATTTTGGGAACTATTGTCTCTATGGAAATGTTAAAAATAGTGACCACCGAACAGACTCAAAGAAATTTTACCTACATCAGATTGTAAGGCAACAATTTAAAGAAATACTTCATTGAAATTTAAACAAAAGGCTCAAAAAATTATCTTGGAATGTTACAGTGGTATCAGAGCCTTAGGCTTGGCCCAACTATGGGTTAACAACTTGAAAAATTAGTTGCTCCTGGATAGTGCTTTCATGACAGAGGAAAATCCCTATATAGGGATAAAATATATGAGAAACCATACTTACAGAGAACCAACTCCACTTACAGAGGAAGATATCCTTGATACAGAGAGTGAGGACAGACCAGAAAGAGGTAAGGGAATAGAGAAAACACCTGAGTTTGAATGACTAGACATGGGAGATAACGAGGAACATGCTTTTAATAGCTTGCTCAGGCCTATTAATGACTTGGCCAAGGGCCAAAAAGAGATGGTAGATCTGATGAAAGGTATAACAAACACAAAAAATTCCACTAGGAAGGAGCCATTAAATAGGGAAGGGTCCAATAGTGCTGAGGGAAGCCAAGTTCGCATCCATGTGCAAAACCAATCACGACTGCTAGTAAGATGCCCAGACCCAACATGCCTTAGTTTGTAGAAGAGATTGCAGAGGACTTAGCAGAGCAGGCTGAATTTGGAATCCCTTATGTAGATTATATGGAGCAGTATCAACCTCTAGGATGGGATTTCTGCGCTGCTATGGGCTTTACGGATTTCTGCAACCTTTAACAGAAGAGCAGGTCCAAACCATCTCAGAGGTTCCCAAGGCAGAATCATGAGTTGCACAAAAATTGGGGGTGATGACGATTCACTTAGGTTTGTTGCAACCTGAGTGGTAGATCGGCTCACAAAATTTGCCCATTTCTTTTCCATATCATCAAAATTTTCAGCTTCACAGGTGGCCAAGCTATTCTTCAAAGAAATTTTCAAATTGCATGGGTTGCCGAAAAACATTGTCAGTGATAGAGATAGCAAATTCCTGGGTGGCTTCTGGTAGGAGTTTTTAAGACTTGTGGGGAGTCGGGGACTGAGCTAACTTCGAGCACTAGCTACTACCCACAAACTGACGAGTAGACAGAGATAGTTAACAAGTTGCTGGAAGGCTATCTCAAGAATTACGTGACCGACCAACAAAAGACATGGGTGAATTGGTTACATTTGGGGGAAACATTGCTATAATACCACTTTCCACATGTCCATTAGCATGAATCCCTTCAAAGCATTATGTGGATATGACGCCCCAACTTTTGCAGATAGGATTTTTGTGGATAGTCGGGCACCATTGGCCAAAGACTGGATCTAGGAGAGCCAAGACATTTTAAAAGTACTTAAGGACAATATACATACGGCTTAGAACCAACATAAATTGTATGCAGACAGACACCGGGTGGAGTGCAGCTTTGAAGTGGGAGATATTGTATACCTTCCTCTTCAACCCCATAGACGGTCTTCACTGAAAACCATAGAGGCAGAAAAACAAAAACCCAGGTTCTATGGGCCATTCGAGATCTTGAGAAGAGTAGAAGTGGCCTATGATCTCGAGCTTTCGGAGGGATGTAAAGTTCAAAACGTCTTTCATGTATTGTGCCTCAAAAAGGCCTTGGGGCAGCACGTCGTTGTTTCCACAGAGCTTCCACCATTGGATGAGGAAGGAGAATTGGTCTTAGTTCTTGAGAAGATCCTAGATGCAAGAGAAAGGAAGCTACGGAGTAGGACGATCAAGGAGTACCTGGTAAAATGGAAGGATTTGCTGGTGGAAGATGCTCTACTTGGGAGGGTGAACAGGTGCTCAAAAATCCTGAACTTAAATTGCTTGAGGACCAGCAATCTTGGGCGGGGAGGATTGTAATGTCCCCGTCCCCATAGGAAGCTTAGGACGGAGTCCGCTAGCCTAAAGTGTTTCCCATAGGCTAAAGCAGGGAAATATTTAATAAGGGGATGTAAATTTCCCAAGGAAACTTTATAAAGTTCAAAAAGGAGAAAGAGTGATATTTACTATGCAAGTTAGAAGTCACTTTAACTCCTTAAAGTGACTTTATAAAGGTGAATTTAATAAAGAAAAGAAAAAAAGGGGAAGGTGAAGGTGAAAAGACAATCCTAAACTCATTAAAGAAGGAAAATGAGGAGACTTTCCTCATTCGTGGAATTTGTGAATTTGGAGAAAGAGCTCTTGGAGAGAGTTTGAAAGAGAAGTTTAGGCTTTGGAACCCTAGCCCGCCATAGTAGACTTTAGTGTTGAAACTAGACACCCTAGTTTGGGTTTGGGAGTGAGATCACTTAGATTTCACTGCTGAGCTTCAATGGATAACAAAATTTTCGAGAACTATTGAGGTATTCATGTGATATTGTTTGATTTTAAAGATTTTATTGGATATTTTCTATATCATTGCAGGTTAAGGAGCTTCATTAAAGTATGAGAGAACGAGCTCAGTCTGGGCCCTGGAAAATCGAACTTCAGAAGCAAACAGAGACCGAATCTAAATCTGGAGAGCATTATTCCCATCGAGGTCATTGAACTGTGAGAGGAAATGGTTCGATACTCCTCTTGGAAGAGCAGCTTGAGCACCTGGCCAAAAATCAAGAGTTATTACAACTACTGTACGTGTTTGCTGCATTTCTGGACTGTGTTAGGAACTGAGCTAAATGTATCACCTGTGGGGCCTATTATCTATTATTCTATTGGACGTGGGGTCTACTCATTGTACGTGGAGCTAACTAACCAAGATTGGTGCAGCCGGTGAACATAAATTGGAAAGTTGGGTAGACATACCACCTTGTTGAACGTAGCTGTAATTTCCGTACTGTGTGGAGTTTATTCTGACATTGTGGGGGCAATGAAACATTGTACTGTTGACTGAGATAAGCCATATGACCAGCACTACACATTTTGCTAAGTGTTTAGATATGTAAGGAGGTTTAGTCCTGGTGATTCAGTGTTGCTGGAAACTTCTCTTTGGGACTGTTATTCCAATAACAAACAGAGTGTGGGATGGCATTATTTGAATAACGAACAAAGCGTGGGACTGCTGGTGAAAGAAGAGTGGTTGCAGAATAGAGTCTGTATGTGTTCCCAGGGAAGCATACTTCAAAGCTAGTGCTGGAGTTGCATACTAAGGACTGCTGTTCATACTAGTAATTGTTACTATTGACTGTCTCCGTTACTAGGTGCCATCTATCAGATCTATTACTGTATATTTCTAGGTTTTTAAATGAGAAATGCCTTTCTTATAATTACCTCAGTCTATTATCAATGGCATTGTGATTTTGTAGCTTATTATTAAGTTCATAAGAGCATTTTGGGAACTCTTGTATCTATGGAAATATTAAAAATAGTGACCACTGAACAGACTCAAAGAAATTTTACTCACAACAGATTGTAAACCAACAATTTAAAGAAATACTTCTCTGAAATCCAAACAAAAAGGTTCAGAAAATTATCTTGGAACATTACAGGACTTGTGGTCATTGACCTGTGGTGAAATATCTGCGGTAAAAGTCCGAACTGTAGTCAAGTCAAACTTAAGCGGACTACAAATAACTAAAATAGGTCAATGGGCCTAGAAAGTACAAAATATCATTATAACAATGTGGCAATATTAAATTTGCTGACTTATTTATTGGCATTGTTGTGTATTAGCATAATAACCTTTTTAACTAGTTGCAGTTTGTGAATACCCTTTCTATCTTTTTGTATTTATTTGTAATACTATGCATTGGCATAACATTTTTTCCTACTAAATAATTGTGGAATAAGGCCAAACAAATATATAATGGGGCCAATTAGGCAAGTCAGTCATAGGAGAGCATAATATTTCACACCTATATAAAATAATGTGGGGTGCATTGAATATTGCCAATTTTGTCACGTTTTATTCTACCATTGACCTTTCTTTTTAAATTGATATCTTGTGACACCACAAGCTTATGTGGGAAGTGCAACTTATAACCTCTTGAAAGGACCCTTATAAAAGCATAATATTTCACATTTATATAAAATAAAGTGAGGTGTATTGAATATTGCCAATTTTGTCATGTTCCTTTATCCAACCTTGTTTTTTGCTTGTCATATTCCTGTATACCTTTGACCTTTCTTTTTAAATTGATATGTTGTGACACCACAAGCTTATGTGGGAAATGCGACTTATAACCTCGTAAAAGGGCCCTTCTTGGGCAGGATGGGGAAAAGTTAAGCACAAAATAATTTCCTTTAGTCACTTTTTGTTGTACATCATTTTTATATATTTTTGAAGGTGAATTTGATTATAAAATGTTAACTTTTTAATTTTACGTGTAGGTGGTTCATTCCTATGAACATTGTGTTAAGCTCAGTAGCAGGCTCACTTATTGGCTTTATTGTGGCACTGTTAGTTAAACCACCAAAGGATTACTTCAAATTCACAATCGTGCAAATTGGAATTGGTAAGTATGCTGATATTCATGTTGAAATCTCTATCATCACTACTTTTGTTTGTTTTATTTGATGGCCTTAGAATTTTAAGGTTAAAGATGAACATGTTCATCCATTATGTCTTTTACCTTACTCCTAATGGTCCATAAATATTGAGTATGCATATTTGTACTGGGTCCAGTTTGAGTTATTCACTATTTATATGTTACCTTTGTTAGTCATTAATCTCTCAGTTATAAAATTTTCGAACTCTTTAGAAGACTTGGATAGTTTTCTATTTTCAATTCATGCTTCTAATTCTCAATGATTGATAACTTCTATTTATATTTTCCTGAAATAAAAGTGGTTATGGTTAATTTCAAAATTCATTTTTAAAATTTACTTTTACCATTCATTTATCATTGGTTATTACTAGTGGGCTTTTCAAATTGTAATAAGATTTCCATCTCCATTCATTTTTTTTCTTTAGACTACCAAGTGTTTCATATGATATATTAAATCAGTAACTAATGGTGGGAGGATATAAATAGCATGCTTTTGAAGGAGTATGTATGGGTCTTTTTTTATCATTAGTTCTTTCATTTTTGATAAATTTGGCATGTAGATATCTAAAAAGGAAATGGGATGAATACTTCTGGGATTTAGTGGTAGCTTGAGATGAGGTAATCAAGCCTCCAAGCGAACACTTACAAGGTAAATTGATGAATAGCTCAAAGGATGTTCATATGGTGACATGCATGATCGTGAAATGTAGTTAAAAAAACTTTCCTCGTAGGATGATTTCCCTTAAAACACTAAGAAGGTTACATTCTTTCTCTTGAATGCTTACATTCTTTCCCTTGAAAACCATGTAGCAAACATGCTTTTGAAGGAAGTATGTATGGGTCTTTATTAACATTTGCTCATTCTTTTTTGATAAATTTGGCATGTTGATGTCTCAAAAGGAAATGGGATGAATTATTTTGGCCTTTATTGACATGTTGAGATGAGGAAATCAAACTTCAAGCTAACACTCTTAGGTAAATTGATGAATAGTTACAAGGATATTGGTATAGTGACATACAAGATTGTGAAATGCAGTTTAAAAGCCTTTCCGTCAGGATAATTGCGCTTAAAACTCTAAATGGATGACATTCTTTCCCTTGAATGGCAAGATTTATTCAACATAACCAAGACCTTGTAAAAAGAGCCCCATTGTTTCTTACAAGCCATTTGCTCAGCAATGTGTGACTCTCCCCCATTATTTATACTCTTCTAGTCTTTGAACTTTGTATGTTTACAAGTGTTAAAAACTTTTGGTGTGATTTTGATTGCCAAAATCTTCATAGAATTGCCAAATATATTCTTGCATATGGACCATCGAAAGCTAAGATAGCCCAAAAAACCTATCGTGGCATACTTAGAAAAAAGGAACCATCAGTTTCTCCTATATAGGTAAATGGAAAATTCATTCCTCCTCTATCTAAAACTATCCTCACCTGTATGGATTCATTATTTAACAACATCAAGTCGTACCATGGAAGGGATATGATGGACATCGCATCAGAATTCGAGAAATTAAAGATTATCCAGAGCTAAACTTCCTAAATTTGTTTCTTATTATAAATATATATATATATATATATATATATATATATATATATATAAAACCTAAATATAGCGCTCTTGGATACATCATTAAGATCTAGAGAATATCTATTGATGCATCCCTGATGATGGACTCACTTGGTAGTCTGAATGTTTTGTTCACAAAACTCTATAACAGGTCATGCCTCCTCTATCTAAAAATGGAAAATTCATCGGAATTGACTCATTTAGAAGGTTTTTTTGAGAATATTTTATTCATCAATGTATATTTTTTTTCTATTATTGACCTTTGAACATGGTTTAAGTAAGCTACCCTACTCAATAATACCCTTACCAATGACCAATCATAGTTAATCGGATCCCAAGTCTTAAACTTATTTCACTGTTGATTGCATACCCCTAAGATATTGAAAACTTAAAATATGAATTATGCAAACATAGCCTTGAGAAACATACATAGGATCATGTTGATATTATCATGTACTTTATATAACAATACTTTTTTCATTAATGGTCAAATAAAGTGATTTAGTAATTAAATCATGTGTTTTTAGTTACATAATGTTGGTTGTCATTGAAGTCCATCTCTCTCATGTGGTATATCATTTTTGTATCTCTTTGACACATTGAATAGTAATCAAGTATCTCTCTTTTTTGTGTGCAAATATTAGTAGAGCCAAGTTCATTGGTATGTGGGAGAGTTAGATATTGGCACCATAGTTAGATATTGGCACCTAAGCATGAAGATTGAAATATAATTACAAACCCTTAGCAATGTTGTCATTATGACATCATATTTGAATTGTTGAAGAAGCCCTTTGCTCATGAAATCGCTAGCATAAAGTCCTTATTCCTAGATATAAAACTCATAATAAAAAACCAATTGCACCTTACCTATTGACAAAAATAATTAATTAAATATAACCTCTCCTATCAGCTGTCCATCAATAAATATAAACTAAAAATATATACGTTCCTTTCCCTCATCTTGGCTCCCCATCAAAAGACGCAGCGATTCAATTACAAGTCGGCTTCCCATACAACCAACTGTCACATATCATTATATATATATTGTTTCATGGATTCGTTTGAGGTATTCCCGTGCAGCAGAAATATAAGCAAGGAGTATAAACTGGAAGAAAAAAAAATCATTCGATATCTTTGTCTTTCTGTTCTGTGATCACGTGTGGAAAGCTTCTACTTCAGACCTGAGAAGACTATACATTTTCAAACATGTGATAACACATTATCCTCGCACCTGAAGATGACACTTGTGAACTAAAAGGGATAAATAGGACGAAATTTGGTGGAGTCTTCCAATTGTTTTTGGGTATATTTATGTCTAAACTAAAGCCACCTGTGGAAGACATACACCTTCATTACAGCCCAGATTTGTATCAACTTCTTGCAGTTCTAATCAAGCTGGGATTAGACCTCCTTGTCAGAACCTGAACATATCCTGTCACAGAACTCGGACCTATTACAGATTGCAGACCTGTGAGACTTGGTGCAGACTTCGGACCAGTGATTTCAGCCTTGTGAAGGCTCAGATCTATACCTCAGACCTGTTATAACTTGTAATTTCGAACCTGAGGAGGACGTAGAAGATTGAATTCTGGAAAATTCTGTGTTGGGTTAAGCTCAGAACAGTCACCTGAACAAGCTTGGGTAAGCAACCTGTGGGAAGCTCGGATCTATGATCTAGAAGGCTCAGACTTGGAGCAGACTTCAGGACAGAGAACAGTCACAAGTTTAAAGGCTTGGACACACTTGTGAGAGTAGAAACATTCACATAAGAGGCTTGGACCAGTGAGAACAGTGATCTATGTGGCTTGGTCTCAGCACTGGTAGCACTGACCTATGATTTCAGGCATGGATCTTCAGATCTGAGGATAGTATCTTGAGAGGGCTTGAACCTACAGTCTTGTGGAGATTTTGAAGACATCGAACCTGTGATCTGGAGTTACAGTCACCATTGCAATTCGGATTAGACCTTCCATTCATAAACCTGTGGACAGTCAAAAAGTGGAGGTTTAGACTTAGCTCAGACCGGAGTTGCAGACCTTGGGCTGGTAATTGGATTTGTTGCAGATCTCAAGGCCTCAACTTGTTACTGGTTTTGGGCTAATTGTTGCAGACATTGTGAAAATGAGTTTAATTCCTTTTGAAGGCAGGTATGTGCACTGTTTGGGATTCTAAAGGAATTGAAAGACATCAGTCATTAAGAGACTTGTTGAAGACTCCTTGAGCAGCTTATTAGAAGGCATTTTGAAGATCAGTTCCTAAAGACTAGAAGCATAATTTGAGGCATGTTTGAAGACTAAACTTGGAGCAGCTCTTTGAAGTATCTTGGAGCAAATTTGATATACATGTTGAAGTGGTTTTGGAGTTGTCTTGGGGATACTCTTGAGCATACCTTGGAGAATCATCTAGAAGCCTATTGGAGACATTCTTTGAGAACCATTGTAGACCTCCTTGGTTGAAAACATTGTGAAGCACTTGCAGAATTGTTTGGTGCAGACCCTTGAGTAACTTATTGAAGATTCTTGGAGATCATGATGAAGCCCTCATAATGTGACCTTGGAGAATTTTGTTTGGCTATCATGAAGAGTTGTGCGGACACGTTATGAGAAGATAAAGTTTTCATTAGTGAGGCAAGTGCTTTGGAGATCGAGTGAGGGCATTGTTGAAGGTGAAGATATTGTCAGGGCTTGTTGCAGAATATATTGGGAGCCTTGAAGAATCGTTGAATCCATATTGAAGATTTGAAGCAGTGGGTTGGAGCCCTAGAGCATAGGAGTCCTCAAGAAGATTAGGTTGGAGCCTGTACCAGTGAGAGGGTTGGAGCCTTAGAGGTTGGTGCCTCATAGAGACAAGGTTGGAGCCTTGTGAAAGATAGGGTTGGAGCCTGGTGGATCGGAGGTTGGTGTCTACATCTAGGGTTGGAGCCTGTTGACCCTGCCGCCCGCACCTACCTACTAGTTAGCGAGAAAAGCCTTCAACCCCACAAGGTGTGGTTGGTGGCAGGGAACTCAGAGAAGGGGCTGTCACACTGATCCCAACTCTCTCCGTTTTAGCTATCTCCTAGGCTAGCTAAGGGGGGTGGTCCCTAATGGAAAGTTAAGCCAAAAGCAAAGATGAAAAGTTCTAGGAGAATTATTAGAGTTAAAAAAGATTATTTATCTAAGATCTATAAGCAAAACATGATATAAGCAATAGCCATTAACCATACAATAAGCATGAAACACATAAATGACCAGTGCCTTCAAAGCGTTGCTCTTTCAGAAATGAAAAGATTTTTATTTGTATTTCTTTTTAT
>APFE030282789.1:914-15654 GCA_000404065.3 Pinus taeda
AACGCATGGTTGCAGAAATGCTAGAGGCTGGTATAATTCAACCGAGTCAAAGTTATTTCTCTGTTCCAGTAGTATTAGTGCACAAGAAGGATGGATCATGGCGCATGTGTCCAAATTATAGGGAGCCCAACAAGCTAACTATTAAAGATAAGTTTCCCATTCCTGTCATTGATGAATTACTGGATGAATTGCATGGATCAATTTACTTCACCAAGTTGGATCTTCGTTCCGGATATCATCAAATCAGAATGAAGACTGAAGACATTCCAAAAACAGCATTTAGAACTCATGAGGGTCATTATGAATTTTTGGTCATGCCTTTTGGCCTTACCAATGCACCTTCAACATTTCAAGATTTGATGAATTTCATTTTCAAACCATTCCTTAGAAAATTTGTGTTAGTAATTTTTGATGATATACTAATCTACAGTAAGTCGTGGAAGGATCATGTTGAACATGTTGATAGGGTGCTACAACTATTGGAGGAGAAACAATTATATGCAAAAAGATCCAAATGTTTCTTTGGAGTACAAGAGGTGGAATAACTGGGTCATATTGTATCTCATGAAGGAGTTAAGGTAGACCCTAGCAAAATTAAAGCCATTAAGGAATGGGAAATCCCCACAAACATAAAGCATTTGCAAGGATTTATCGGGTTGACAGGGTATTATCACAAGTTTGTTAATAATTATGGGAAAATAGCAGCACCTCTAACAACATTGTTGAAGAAAGATGCATTTTCATGGACTCCAGAAGCAACAAAGGCTTTTGAACATCTTAAAGAGGCAATGTGCCAAGCACCTGTCTTAGCTACACCGGACTTCACAAAAACCTTTATTGTGGAATGTGATGCTTCAGGAAATGGAATTGGTGTTGTTTTAATGCAAGATGAAAGACCCGTTTCTTTTGAAAGTCGTCCAATCAAGGGAAAGTTTTTTCACAAAGCTATTTATGAGAAGGAAATGTTGGCAATACTCCATGCACTTAAGAAATGGTGACCCTACCTAATGGGAAGACACTTCAAGGTAAAAACGGATCTTGATAGCCTTAAATACTTTTTAGAACAAAGATTATCTCTGAAGAGCAACAAAAGTGGGTCACAAAGATGTTGGGTTATGACTTTGAATTCATCTACAAAAAAGGGAAGCAAAATGTGGTGGCAGATGCACTCTCAAGAAAGGATGAGGATGTGGAAGCATTGTTGTGTGCCATTTCTATTATCCAACCAGATTGGATAAACGAAGCAAGGGAGGAATTGAAGAATGACGAAGAAGTGTGGCCACTTATTCGAAAGTTACAACAAGATTCCAGTACGTCTGATACATTTAGATGGAAAAATGATTCGTTATGGTACAAAGATCGCTTATACCTTTGTAAGAATTCCCAGCTAAAACAAAAGATTCTTACAAAATTGCACACTTCTCCCTTAGGAGGGCACTCAGGATTTTTAAAAACTTACCACAGGGTTAAGAAGGAACTCTTTTGGGATGGCCTTAAATTAGATATTCAAAAGTTTGTGGTAGAATGTTTGGTTTGCTAACAAAATAAAGTTGAAACAGTTAAGACACCGGGTCTATTACAACCTTTATCCATTTCAAGCCAATGTTGGGAGGAGGTTTCAATGGATTTTATCACAGGTTTACCCAAGTCGGAGGGAAAGAGTGTCATCATGGTGGCAGTTGACAGACTTACCAAGTATGCACACTTTTGTGCATTATCACATCCATTTAAAGCCAGTATAGTTTCTATTGCATTTATGGAAACAATTCAAAAGCTACATGGAAACCCAAAGATTATTGTAAGTGACAGAGATCCCATTTTCACTGGAAATTTTTGGACAGAATTATTTTCTTGTCTTGGTACTCAGTTAGCTCATAGCTCATCTTATCATCCTCAATCTGATGGGCAAACTGAGATAGTAAACAAATGTTTGGAAGGATATCTTCGTTTCTTTGTATCTGATAAACAGACACAATGGTTCAAATGGTTGCCTCTAGCTGAATGGTGGTATAACACTTCCTTCCATACAACAACAAAAATGACCCCATTTATGGCACTTTATGGGTGTCAGCCACCATCCATCACATCATATTTAAGAGAAAATTATAAGGTTCAAGCAGTGGAACATCACATCGAACATCAACAACAAGTCCTCCAACTCTTAAAGGATAACCTCGTGTTGGCACAGAATAGAATGAAACAACAGGCAGATCAACATCGTAGCGAAATAAGTTTTATGTAGGTGATTGGGTATTCTACGGCTACACCATATAAGCAAATGTCCCTCAAGCAAGCTAAGAAGGATAATAAATTATCACCAAAGTATTATGGTCCGTACAAGGTGTTGCAAAAGATTGGTACTATGGCATACAAATTGGAGCTTCCTGCAGCTTCTTGATTGCACCCAGTTTTCCATGTTTCATGTTTAAAGAAGGTTATAGGCGACAAGCTCCCAGTTCAAACAATATTGCCAGAACTCGATGAGGAAGGAAAAATTATATTGGAACTGGAAGCAGTCACAGAAACAAGAACTTGACAGCTACGAAATCGATCAATTCGAGAGTATCTTATCAAGTGGAAGAACTTATCCGCTGAAGATTCCACATGGGAGGATGAGAATTTTATATAGAAGTATCCGTAACTACTCAAGAATTGAGGACAACACTTTTTTTGAAGGAGAGGGGCACGTTGGGTCCCTATAATACTAGTGATTACCCCATTAGTATTGTAGTTATACCCCTTATTAATATTGTTGTGCCCCTATTGTCCCCATATTGTTATTACTGTGCCCCATAGAATCCCTCTATTGTTATTTTTGTGGCTTTATATTATTATTGTTAGGTCGGCTGGGTTATATTGTGACTCCTTAGACTCCAATGTATAGAAAGGAGGTTTTTTCATTTGTATCATCCAAGAATTCTTCATTTATGTAATGTAAAGGAGGTTGTCGCCTCGAAGAGGCTGAATTCTAAGGCGTTGATCTATCTTTTCTATATTTTCTTGAGCTAGTTTCATAACATAAACTACTTCTCAACTTGCCGATCCAACTACAATATACTCATCCTCTGCAATACTAAGTGTGACATATGACTACTTCATGCTCATCTGAAGCAATATCTTGATGAGCTCTTTCTTTATTCAACACTCTGTTCCCAATCTAAATATGCATCTATACTTCAAAAATATCATATCATAACTGAATTTTCCATGATTAATTGTACCATGTCGGTGCTCCAACCCATTTTAATCAATTTTCCTTGGCTCATAAAACCAATCAACTTCTTCTTATTGGCTCCATCACTAGAGATTCTTTCCTTTCACCTTAGCTAGGTGCTCCCTCTCATGGTGAAACATATCCTATTGTGGTAATTTAGGATGATCCCTTTACTACTATTATCTTTTAGCATGTTATCTACCTAGCTTGCAAATTTCAATGACACTGCATGATCTTGAACTCATAGGTCAACTCCCTTTGAAGCTAAAACATGTCTCTTTAACTGCTCCCTCTGTTATGGAAGCAGTTATTTCTACCACATTTCCTCCCTCTGACATATAAGTCCTTTGCTTCATTTTGAGACAAATCATATAGGATCATCCTTGATCAATTAATCTAAAAATTCAAAGCACAACGTGTCTTCCTACGATATTACAAAGTCCTCTTCAATCATGAGACTTCTTCTCATGCACTTTAAAAGCCTAAGGTAGTTCTATATACACTCCTTCCTCATTAATTACTTCAGTGATGAAAGCAATCTCTACTTCAACCTAATGTAATTTTCAAAAAAATGATAATATAAGTGTACCTCACAATTGGGGCAAACATATTATCATGATCCTCTCCCTCTTAATGGGAGAACTTCCTTAAATCTTGCTTCTATGTTGTTATCTACTACATGCTAGATCTTGTAGAACCATTTGACTTCGTTTTGGCATAATCATCATATACTTTAAAATTTCTAATCTATCTACTCCCTATGAGCTCAAATCCCATTTTGTAAAATATCTCTCAACACAAATCATGAGTATGGGAAATCCCTCTTTCTTTGCTTGATTCATCCACTTCTTCCATATTTTTCCTAGAGCCTTCAAAACTTTTAATACATACTTGCAATCATCACTATTAGGTAATGGAAGAGTAATTACAACAAACTAACGAAACAAATACAAGATACTAACAGTAAAAACAACAACAACACTAATAATAAAATAAGAGATATCAAGTACTTATATTTTGAAGATTATAAAGAAATTTCATCTCCCTCTTTATATTTTGTCTTCTTGCATCCATTTTTCAAATTAGTTGCATCCATATCATCAGTATGATGTGATTCCTTTCTTTCATGTGCTAAGGTTTTTCTTCTTTTAGAGGAAATGTTTAATTGTAGGGATTTTTCCATGAACCCTAGGGCTTTCTTATCCAGTCCATTTTTTCTTACTAGGATTTACAAACCCTAGATATCCAAATGTAAAAATCCTGTAATAAATATGCCCTTTTCACATGTGATGAAATCCATCATTGTCATCAATTAATCAAGTTTTCTCCATTGGTTATCTGGTAATTCCAAAACAAGTAACTTGGTTTACTCAAACTCATTGTAGAAGAAACTCCATTTCAATAGATTCCATCATATAGGGATGAGATTTATGTTAAACATATAAATAACCATTGTCTAATAATACTTGATTATTTCTTCAACATTATCAATTCATCTATCAAGTTATGAAAAATACTCATCTTCCTTGAGAGGACTTTTGGTAGGGATTCTCGAGGACACAAACTTCAATGTCAATAATTGAAATACAGTTGATTTGGTAAATCAAGGACCTTATAATTAATTTGTGAATTTAACTCTACTTACCTAAACTCCTCCCTAGGTGGTCACCCTCATGCATTCTCACGCTGAATTCGTGGGCTTATCTCTTTGGTTAAAAGTCACTTGTCTTTTATCCTTAGGGTTATTTGTTACTTCTTGCTTATTGTCGCAAGGCCTGAGCGAACGAGGAGGGTAAGGGTTTTGGCCTTGGGACCGCTGGTGATTTGTGAAGGTTATGTGTCTATGTGAAATGGCTACAGCTTCTTCTCTTGCAAGGTCTCTGTCTTCTCGAGACGAACATGCATGGTACACTGTTTTTTTTGTATTATTATACTTTTACTTTTGCTTAGATTTTCACAGTCTTGTATGCAATTTTATGTTTGTTTTTCTACATGTTCAACAGTCTTCAGCTTCACTCCTGGGCAACTCGGCTTCATCCCTCACAGGTAGCTTTTCGTTCCAGTTCTTTCCTTCAAGTTTTGTTTTCATCTTACTGATCTCTTGGCTTCTTTGTGAGAAGGTTAAACCCTTTGGTGACCTTACTGTGATGGAGTCATGTTCGTGCTTGTTCCATCTTCCTACCTTTTGGTTTGATGGCTTGTTTCTCCAGATAAAATATCAACACAATCCTTCGCTTACTCTCCTTCCAGTTATGTATATCAATTGCATTCTCCTGTGGCTTTTTGACTTGGGTATTTTGTCGTGGTAGCAGGTTTGGAACCTGGGTGATTCCTTGTTGCCTTTAAATCCCAAGACTCCCCTATGCGAAAAGGGTAGGGTCTTTCCCTTTGTAGCTGGTAGTTTTAATTTTGTTAGAACTTAAAACCCTAAGAGGGTTTCCATTATACTGTATTTCTTGAATGGTTTGTACTTGCCTCGCGTTGTTTGAATACGTTACCAAAATTGTGAGTAGGGTGGAATACTAGCCATTTGATAACATGTATAATCTTTTATAACCCTTGCTGGGTTATTTTTCGACAGTATTTGGAGCTTATTCAATGTATATTCTTAACTCTTTGAAATGAAATAAATTTAAATTCTATTTACCAAAGAATTTTTTTAGAAATGTACCTATGGTTTCTCCTTTATAATGTTGTTCTTGCTCAGTTTGTTTCTTTTGTAGTCTTGATTAGAAGCACCTTGTTCCTTCCTGGTTCAGTTTGACTGTGATATAACTTGTTGTTCCTCCTTGTTAATTCGGGCACGTTTTGATTAATTGTCTTGGTTTTTGTGCTCTTGGTTTGTTAATCAAATAGAGCTCAGACTATAGTTAACAATCTATCTAGCTTTAAGATGAAAATATCACATATAATTACAAGATGTTTATGATAATAAAATACTTCACACACACAGTTTATCAAATCAGTTATTTCTGATTATTCTTCTTCTGTAAGGTGGCAAGCACCCACATTGTGGATCTGGTTTGGTTTTTATGCCTTTCCAGGATTTCCACATGGTTGAGAAACTACCTTTTAGTTACAAAAAAATTTCCTAAAACTAATTCCTAACATTTAACTAATCCTAATCTAATTGTTCTTTTAATTTCAAATTAACGTGGCTTTGTCAGCCCGAATTTAAGTGAAAACAAAAATAAAATAAAATTCAAAAAATTATTCTTCTATCTAGTAGAAGAAGTCAATTCCAATTGTCGCCTTTCAGTTGGATGCTCCTGCATCAGGCTCCCAGGGTAAATTAAACTCATGATCCTATCCATGAGCTCTTCAATAGAGTACCTGATGCTTTGAATTTGAGTAATGTCCAACAAGGAAAATTCCTCAATAGGACGGTCCTTCCATTTGACCAGATACTGTAAATATTCCTTCTTTGGAGTCTTCCTTGCCACTTATGTATCTAAAATCTGTTCAATCTCTCAAGGCTTTGCTGGAGGCATTTGTCTAATCCCCCGATTCTTCCTCATTCTGGGTGTCCCATGTTCATCTCTCTGAGCTGTCTTCCTCATCAACAACAATGTAAGGGTATAGATCTGCCACATTAAAAATGGGCAAAATTCCTATACCTGGAGGTAACTGAAACTCATAAGTGTTTGCAGAAAACTTCCGAAGGATTCTACAAGGCCCAATCTTTTTCATTTTCAATTTGTTATATTCACCTTTTGGAAACCTCTCCTTGCATAAGTGTTCTAGTACCAGGTCTCCTACTTCGAACTATACCTCCCACCTTTTCAAATCTACTTTCTGTTTGTATTTTTGGCTGCTGTCCTATAGCTACAATTTTACCTGTTGATGTAGATTGCTGATTGCCTTCACGAAATCTTCGCCATCAGCACTCCTACACTCCAACTGACCCAAATCCCGCAACTCATATATTCCATGTGGGTGCATTCCATATAGGATTTGGAAAGGGCTTATTCCCATGCTTCTGTTGGGTGAGTCATTATAAGCAAACTCCACTTGTGCAAGCACATGATTCCACTATTTGGAATTTTCACCAACCAGACTTCCCAGTAGATTTCCCAGACTCTGGTTCACAACTTCAGTTTTCCCATCTAAACTTTACATCCTTATCTGAGATGATGGACTTCGACAAGCCATGTAATCTGACTATCTCTGTGAAGAACAAGTGTGTTATATGTGTGACATCACTGGTTTTTCTGCATGGAATGAAATGTGCCATCTTGGTTAAATGATCCACCACCACCATGAGGGAGTTGAATCTCGCTATGTATTCGGTAGACCTAAGACAAAGTCCAAGCTGGCTGAGTCCCATGGTATGTTCGAAATGGGCAAGGGTGTATACAACCCTACATTTTGGCTGTAACCCTTTGCATGCTGGCACACTTTGCATCTGATCGTGAATATTTGCACATCTCTTCACATCCTAGGCCAATATTTAAATTGGCTCAACTGATCCAAAGTCTTGTCTATGCCAAAACGTCTGGCCAAACCTCTGTTGTGCTTTTCCTGGATCAAGTTCTCTCTCATAGAACATTCTAGAATACATATCTGTCCTCCTTTGAACAACAAACCCTCCTACATATTATAGTACAACCATGGACTATTATCCATCAACAGTGGATTTTGGAAAGCTTCATAAGCTTCTTTAAAATATGCATCTATTTCATACAAGTCCTTAAGATGTTCAAATCCTAATACTTGTACTGCACTTTCTTGTAGGATCAAACTTCTCCTGCTTAATGCATCTGCCACTTTGTTGGCTTGACCACTGATGTGTTTGAACATGAACGTAAAAATTTGCAGGTACTCCACCTACTTCGCATGTTTATGATTCAGCTTATGCTGCTGCATGATGTACTGTAATGCATAATTGTCTGAAAAAAGACAAATTCATTAGCCAGTAAATAATTTCTCAGAAACTTCAGTGCTTGGATGACTGCATATAATTCTTTGTCATAAGACGTGTACTTCTACCTACTTTCAATTACCTTCTTGCTGAAATAGGCTACTTGCTTATCTTCTTGGATGAGTATTGCACTAATGGCTGTCCTAATGGCATCACCATAAACTTGAAAAAGTTTGTTAAAATATGGTAGTCTTAGAACTGGCTTTTCAATGATTTTCTTTTTGAGTAGCTGAAAACTCCTCTCAGCCGACGCTGTCCAATGAAAAGACAAATTTTCCTTCTTAATGGTGTCCACCATAGGTGCACAAATTCCACTGGAGTTCTTAATAAACTTCTGATAGAAACTTGCCAGTCCATGAAAACGTCTCACTTCAAACAAGCTTTTGGGAGATGGACAACTAACTATGGATGCAACCTTCTTTGGATCCATCTTCAACTCATTCTCGGAATTCACAAATCCCAAATAAATAAACTCTTTCTTGAAAAAAGAACATTTTTTTAAATTTATCAACAATTTATTTTGCTGCAATTTTTCTAGTACATACCTGACATGTCGAAAGTGTTCTTCCTTCATCTTGCTGAATATAAGTATATCATCCAGATATACGATCACAAATTTGCCAATGAATTCTTTCAGCATCTCATTCATCAAATGCATGAATGTACTGGGAGCATTGCTCAGTCCAAATGGCATCACCAACCATTCATATAAGCCTTCATTGTTCTTGAAAGATGTCTTCCAATTGTCACCTTCTTGAATCCTGATCTGGTGATAGCCACTTTTCAGATCTATCTTTGAAAAGTATGCTTCTCCACTCAAAAAATCCATCATATCATCCATCCATGGTAAAGGAAACCTGTATCTGATAGTAATCTTGTTTATGACCTGAGAACCAGTGCACATCGACCATTCACCTCCTTTCTTGGGAGCTAAAACAGTCGGAACAACACAAGGGCTCAGACTCTCCCGAATCAGCCCTTTATCCAACAACTCTTGTACATGATTCCTAATCTCCTCATTTTCTTTTAGACTCATCTGGTAAGAAACCCTGTTTGGTAAACTAGCTCCCGGAATGAAAACAATATGATGATTAATGTTATGCTTGGGTGGTAATTTGTCTGGTAGATCATCTACCACAATATCACTAAACTCTTGCAGCATGTTCTGTATTTCCACAAGCAAGTCAACAATTTAAGTATGTATCAATGTTGCTCTTGTTCTCTGCACAACTGCATAGTTTAGCTCATTACCTTCAATATGTCATAGAAACTCCTTTCTGCCTATCAGAAATGCTTTTGTTCCACTAGTTTGTATAGTATTTTCTTGTTTAATTGGAACTACCACATGCTTTATCTTATACATAACAAATCTGTAATAATTCTTCTCCCTGTCATGGAAGACCTTCATGTCATATTTCCATGGTCTGTCCAACAGAATATGGCACATGTCCATAGGCATAATATCGCAAGTCACCTTGTCCTTGTACTTGCCAATATGAAACTCCACCTCGCACTGCTCACCAACTAGCAGTTGGTGTCCTTTTTGCAACCAAGACACCTTATATGGAGCTGGGTGCCTTAACTTCTTCAAACCTAAATTTTCCACCATTTCAGTAGTTACCAGGTTATCATTACTTCCATTGTCTACAGTTAATTTGTAGCATTTCCCATGCGACTTGCGCACAGTCCGGAACAATGCTTTCCTCTGTGTTAGATCAACTAATTCCTTAGGTGGCTTTAGTAAAACCTTGTTCAACACCAAGGCTTCTCCTGTTTTGGGCACATTTTCAACCTCCTCTGGTAGTGCCTCTGTTACATTAGGTTGAGCAACATATGCTCCCCTTTGTCCAGTGTGCTCATTTTCAGGACATTCAAAAGACCTGTGTCCCCATTTGTGACACTTGTAACACTAATAGGCATTTCCTTTGCCTTTGCCATTATCTCTTCCATATTCGTATGGCCTTCCTCCTCTAGTGTTACCTTCCCTCTCGCTCTATTCCAAAGTCTTCGAACTATTGCCCTATTCATTGCTATTGGAAGTTTTACCTCTGCCAAAAGACTGTCCTCTTCCACAGCTGGAACCACGTTCTCTCTTTGCATTATGTTTCCTGGTAATCTTCTATTCTTATTTAAGAGCACTTTGATAAGCCTCCTTTATAGTCTTAGAGGAAAGAATACTAATCTCATCTAGTATCTCAATCTGGAGACCATTTACAAATATGACTGTCTTCTCGAGGGTATCATCAACATACCCAGCTCTTAGGTTTACTTTATAAAACTCTTTAGTATATTTCTTTATAGTCATCATTCTTTGCCTCAGGTTCTGCACCTATCTGTAAAGGGAAATTTGGTAATCCTTAGGTAGAAATTTTCTTTTCATCTTCGCAATCATTTAATCCCATTTTTTGATCAATGGTTTGATCAATCTTTTCCTTTCTGCCTGCACACTGTCCCACCATAGTGCTACGTGTCCTTTCAACTTTGTAACAACAAACCTAATTTTCCTATCTTCACTGATTTCTTCATATTCAAAATATTTATCTAACTCACTTATCCAGTTCAACAATGCCTCTATGGACAAGATGCCATCATAGTTAGAAAGCTTTGGTTTTGGCTTGGTGTTAGCCATCAAAACTAATTTCAACAATTTGATATTTGGTCCCTCTTCATCTGACCCATCCGTCATTGTTGCGTTTTCTTCCTGACTATCATCTCCACCTTCAGGATCTCTGCACCTTCCTGCTTCCATTGCTGCCAAACATGCAAAATTTTTTTTGATCTCTTCTCATAGCCCTTCATCTACTACTCCTTTGATGGCTCTGCCCCAACCTCTTCTTCCTACCTTCATCTTCATTGAAGAAGAGAAACTTGCTCTAATACCAAAATTGGTAGGGATTCTCAAGGATGCAAACTTCAATGTTAATAATTGAAATACGGTTGATTTGGTGTATCAAGGACCTTATAGTTAATTTGTGAATTTAACTCTACCTACCTACACCCCTCCTTAGGTGGTCACCCTCATGTGATCTTGGGTTGAATCCGTGGGCTTATCTCTCCTGTTAAAAGTCACTTGTCTTTCATCCTTAGGGTTATTTTTTGCTTCTTACTTATTGTCACAAGGTCTGAGCGAAATAGGAGGGTAAGGGTTTCGGCCCTATGATCGCTAGTGATTTATGAAGGTTCTCTGTTTGTGTGAAATGGCTTCGACTTCTTCTCTTGCAGGGTCTCTGTCTTCATGAGATGCACATGCTTGGTACACTATTGATTTTGTATTATTATCCTTTGACTTTTGTTGAAATTTTCAAAGTCTTGGATGTAATTTTTATAATTGTTTTTCTATGTGTTCAATAATCTTCAGCTTCGCTCCTAGGCAACTCGGCTTCGTCACACACAGGTAGGTTTTCATTATGGTTCTTTCCTTCAAGTTTTGTTTTCGTCTGACTAATCTCTTGGCTGCTTTGTGAGAAGGTTAAACCTTTTGGTGACCTTACTGTGATGGAGTCCTGTTCGTGCTTGTTCCATCTTCTTGCCTTCTGGTTCGATGGCTTGTTTCTCCAGATAAAATATCAATGCAATCCTTCGCTTACTCTCCTTCCAGTTATGTTTATCAATCTTATTCTCCCGTGGCTTTCTGAATTGGGTATTTTGTTGTGGTAGAAGGTATGGAACCTGGGTGAATCCTTGCTGTGTTCAAAGCCCAAGACTCCCCTATGCGAAAATGGTAAGGTATTTATCTTTGTAGATGATAGTTTTAACTTTGTTAGAACTTAAAAACCCAAGAGGGTTTCTGCTAACTATATTTCTTCAATGGTTTGTACCTGCCCCACGTTGTTTGAATGCGTTACCAGACTTGTGAGCAAGATGGAACCCTAGCTGTTTGATAATATGTATAATATTTTATAACCCTTGTTGGGTTATTGTTCGACATTGTTTGGAGCTTATTCATTGCATATTATGGACTCTTTGAAATGAAATAAATTTAAATTCTATCTACCAAAGATTTTTTTTAGAAATGTAGTTGTGGTTTCTCCTTTATAATGTTGTTCTCCCTCAGTTTGTTTCTTCTGTAGTCTTGATTTGAAGCACGTTGTTCCTTCCTAGTTAAGTTTGACTGTGATATAACTTGTTGTTCTTCCTTGTTAATCCAGGTGCATTTTGGTAATTGTCCTGGTTTTTGTGTTGTTGTTTTGTTAATCAAACAGGGCTCAAACTATAGTTAACAATCTATCTAGCCTTAAGATGAAAATATCACATATAATTACAGGAAATTTATGATAATAAAATACTTCACACACACAGTTTATCAAATAAATTATTTCTAATTATTCTTCTTCAGTAAGATGGCAGGCCCCCACAATGTGGATCCGGTTTGGCTTTTATGCCTTTCTAGGATTTCCACATGGTTGAGAAACTATCTTTTAGTTACAGAACAATTTCCTGAAACTATTCCTAACATTTAACTAATCCTAATCTAAATGTTCTTTTAATTTCAAATTACAATGGATGTGTTAGCCCAAATTTAACTTAAAACAAAAATAAAATAAAATTCAAAAACTTCTTCTTCTTTCCAGCAGAAGAAGTCAATTCTAGCTGTCACCTTTCAGTTGGATGCTCTTGCATCAACTTTTTATTTTCAACCTTAAAAGAGAATTCGGGCTCTTCTTCATTATAAGCTTCATATCTAATTAACTTATTCTATTAAGGCGTGTATATTCAAATATTTTCACTCAAGAGTGAAAGGTTTCAATGCTTTGTAATAATGTATTTCTTGTGAATATAATACAATGTTTCCAAAGGAAAAACATAACCCCAAAACTCTAATTTATGTCACTTCAAAGTTTCAAATATTCTTGTAAGGGTCCTTATATTCGTGACATGATTGTGAGGTTACTCGATATATATTTTGGTATAGATATTTTTGCAAGACTTATGAATATATAGTTCTAGAATAATTTTGTCTTACATTATATATCATTCAATGTAGACATATCCATGCGGTTCTAGCATCTCAGACTTTGTACCTTCAGATTATACATAGCTTTCCTTAAATGATTATTTAAGGATCCCTATATGTTTTGTAGGGTAATTATTCTAGAACATTGACACATACATTAAGGAGCACCTTATAATATATTTTTTATGGAAATATGTTTATCCTTAAAGATACTTCATGATCTCAAAAGAGATTATTGTTAGCAAATACATACTTGTGTTCTAAGCATAGAATTGTATACTTCTAGATTTTCTAGTCTTGTGTCTAACTCATCGTTTGTGATATGCTTTCATGGAGACAAATTTATTCTTACTCTACAATACTTCAAAATTTCCATTAAAAGCATTATCCCTTCTTCTTAAATAATTAGATCTAGCATTCATAATAGATCTATATGGATGATGAAAACAATTCAAACAGATATATGAGTGAAAACTCTTATTTTATGTAGAGTGCCTTCCATAGCTCAAAGATACACAAAAGATGAATTTTTTGGCTTGTCTTCAGATAAATATCTTTTTCAAAATTCATTTTGGCTACCTTATTTAAGGTTACACCAACTCAAATTCCTTAGGAAAAAAAGGATTGTTTAAGACTTCTTCAAAACCATCTCAAAGCAATATCTTGTTCAATAAATCATATTCAATAATAGTTTGAGTTCTTTAAACATATATTTCTAAAGAGAGACATATGACATCAATAACTCAACATATGAATTTGAAATCTTTAATTAGTGATTGACTTAGTCCTTAGAAGTTTCTTGACCATTTTCTTAGGATTTTTGGATTTCATATAAGTTCAAAGAAAACTTGATTAACAAGGTATTTTTGGCCTTCTCACAATATCGTCATAGTCTTGAAAAGAATCTTTAGTTATTGGTTTTGATAAACTTTCTGAACAGTATCCTTAGATTATTGACCACATATATTCCAATTTTTCATCTGAGAAAATTTTGTGCTTCTGAGACTATTGAGGTAAGATTTGAATCTTTTCTTGGCCATATTTCATAAACTCTAAAGATTCTTAGACCTCCTAAAATCGTATTCAGCCTCCTTAGGAAATGTTTCACTAAGGCCTAACTTCCATCTCTCTTGGCTTATGTAATTTGATAGATTTCTTTGGCCCTTATGAGATGGACTACGACTTAGGCTTCAATATTCTTTTGAGAATAACACACATAATTTCATTCCTTTTTACCATGACTCCTTTTTGGATTTAAGAATGTATCATTGATTGATCTTCTTTGAGTTACTCGTCCATCTTGAATTTATAGTGCTTATCAACTTAGGATTAGGGCACAAGACAATCTTAGTCTCTCTTGGATATAATCCTTCCTTTCATGACTTAGATTAAGATAAATAAGTTGAATACTTTAAGGCTGCTCTCTTACCATATCTTTGATATCATGTTTATTTTAGGGAAAATTTTAAGGATGGAAAATTATATTGAAGTTTAAAAACATTGGCGAATCTCACTAAACCCTAATATGCAAACTATAAAATGTTTATTGATGTATTTGTAAAAATAATCAAATTTATAATGATTTTATATATACTATGTATATAATGTTGGGGAATTTTAAGGTAAAATAATTTTATATTGTCAAATTAGG
>APFE030282829.1:13994-24006 GCA_000404065.3 Pinus taeda
GTGACACTTGCCTCTCTGAATTCGCCTAGGGATGAGTAAGAGATCATGAATCTCCAAGTGGAACAAAGAACTATCAGACAGAGGACACTAATCAAAATCCCAGAAGCTGACTCACCCCCCTACAAACATCTATATATGGATCCCTCATCCCATAGATCTAGAAGGTTGGAATCTTGTATTTTGTAAGGAAGTGTTGTTGGTTTCATGATGGAACATCATAGTGTTGGGTGATCTAAGCTTTTCATGAGGTGAAGAAGGGCTTTCATGCTAGGAGGATGACGTTGGGTCAGATCAATAGGTTGTAATCCTCTCTTCTACTCTTTCTATGAATAAAGTTATTCAAGTTTTCCTCCACATTCTTGTATGTTTGAGTTGATATATGCATTTGTGTGGTCAATATATATCTGGTCCTATATTGTTTATGATCATAGATCTATGTGCTTTGATGATATTATGCTGCTTTGACTTTACAGGTGCTCTTTGAAGCGGGGTAAACAAGGAAGGAGCAGCAAAGATCTATCAGAGGGGAGAGGAAACAAGCAAGGAGACAAGCGAAAGACTGAGGTTGGTACTCTCTACTTCTTTCCCATCTACTTCTCATAAAGGAAAACGAGAGTAACTTTAGTTTGTTTGTTTCTAAGATAGCTACCCATCTTAGTGGGACTAGCAGCTCTGAATGGAAACTAGATTTCCCGACAACAACAACCTCAAAAGTAGTAGTGCTTCAAGACCCTACCATTCATTGGCCCTCCTGAACGTTCCTAATCATCCATTTCCTTTAACAAAAATGCATTCTGTCCTTGATAAGCTGAGATTTTATACAGTCCTTTGCATAAATTGTCAAACTTACCATGCTTTCCCTTTTCTCCATTCCGTGCATCCCACTGTAGCACTACATTTTCGAGCTGAAACTTTTCTGCTTTGAAAATTTTCTTTATCTTCACTTGCAACCAGAAAGTGTTTTGGGAAACATCTTCCGTTGTTTGCTGAAGGTGAATCATTTGATTAATTCTATGCTGAATATCATCCTCTTCACTGCTAGCTACCTATACTAATATCATGACCGAGATAGTAAGTGATGTAGGAAATACTGTATCAGTACCATAAACCAACTCAAAAGGTGACATACCTATTGATTTCTTGTTGCTCACTCGGTCGGCCCACAAGACATTAACAAGATTTCATTGCCTCCAACATTTTCTTGATAATTTTCACCAAGGATTTATTCGATGATTCAGCCAATCCATTTCCCTATGGGTAGTATGTGATGGAATGAACCAATGTAATATTGTACTTGTTGCAAAACTCAACAATCTTCTTGGACTTAAATGTTTTTGCATTATCTGTTATAATCTTGTGAGGGCTGTTATCACCATAAAAGTTTTTTTTTCTCTAAACCTGAATAGTTTACATTGTTCCTAGTCATGGTCTTAGATAGGTGTTAAGTCATTTTATGTTTTAATGGGTAGGTGATAGGTTAAGAGTCTCAAACGTCTCATTTTCATATCCAAATAAAGTTTAACAACATTATTCCATGTCTTAGAAGTCTCACATTTTGTTTAGAACTCATATCTTAAACCATTTTTAATTTTTTTTTGGAATTAGCCCCGAAACCACATTTTCGTAGTGCAGACAGTGTAAAAGGTTTGTTTTGCGCTACGAAAACGCTGCTCTTTTTGTAACACTTTTCCCTGAAAATACACTAAGCGCACTACGAAAGTGCGGATTCGTAGGTAGCCTTGTCACAACATCAATTTGTTATAATTTCGTTAATTTTTCATTATTAGGTGTTAGCTAGGAGTCAATTCTTAAGCATGCAACCATCCAAATCCATCATTTCAAATGTAGGGGTCATCATGATAGGTAATTTCAAATTTGAAAGGGTTGGCTGGTTTCTTATTGCAGTTTGCATGCAAACACTCAAACAAACTATTTTCGAATGATAAGCTTATGGTAATATCTTACCAAAGCTTCTCTCATCTATAAAACAAGTGAGGCTAACCACCATAAGCAAGCGAGGATGATAAACATAAATTTAAGCGAGGCTGATTTGTTATAGGAATTCAGAGGCAAAGATGATAAAAGAAAGGAAAAACCACAGGTCTGGTCATTGTTTAAGAACAGAGCCTGAAAGCAACAAGGCCTTAGCCAGAGATAAATCAGTAATGGAAGCCTTCAAGAAAACAGGATGTTGGAAATTTTGTGAAAAATTGCAGGGAGGACACACTCAGGTGACAAAGGAGTTTGCCCTACATTTCATTGGCTCAAACACAAAAATTGGAATCCTAAACTTTCCAATTTCTCCTGAGATCGTAGCTTTGGTGATAGAGATTTCTAGGGGGCAAGATAGATGGTTCAAAAACTTCATAATTGACATGGAACCATGTAAAGTGTTTCTAAAGCCAAAGTTTGCAGAAACAGACTTAACCAAGGCAATTCCAAGGAATTACATCAAAGACATCTATGCTAACTTTCTCTTCAACATTCAAAGGTATTTTACTTGTAAGGGAAGATATCATAAAGTATATTCATATCATTTTAAACTCCTATTGCAAGGTCATGCTTCTAAATAAATCCCATCTCAATTTTTGCTTTTCACTCCCTCATTTTGTCACCTTTCTCTCCACATTCAGATATCATTCCTTAAACAAGTTACCCAAGATCCTCTCTATCATTTAATTTTCAACCTTTGCATGTATCAGTAAGCTATCACCTTTGAAAAGTTAACTTTGTGACAAACATCTTGCTGCCCAAATAGTTCTTTATCACTGTCATATTTTTAAGAGGGTAGTTTAGGTTATAACGGGAAATTTCCATGAAGATGAAAGCATAAAAAGAAGGCTATGTGTTTGGATAGGAGCCTATAGAGCTTTAGATGATCATGAATGACCTCAACTTCAAACAAGCTTTCATCCAAACAGGTTACATGTATTTCTACCAAGAGCTGCAAGGGGATTTGTGTGTTTCTTGGACTGTTTTGAGCTGTTGGTTTCGAAAGGAATTTTTAGGAAAATGAAGATGAGTTTCAAAAATCTGAAGGATTTTTTTCTAATAACATAACAAGGAAAAAAAACCTCTTTCAAATTTCTCCCAGGTGCTACCAATTCGGAGATTCAAAGTTTCCTTTGAGACCTATTTTCAGAATTCAGAATTTTCTCTGTTTTAACATGATTTTATAATGCAGATTTCAGACAATTGAAGCTGGTTTTCAAAAAAATGAGAGAGGTTTTTCTTATAAAAATTCCTATCTACAAAAAACTCCTCCATTTTTTTAATAGATGCCAGGGATAAAAGATATAAGCTCTGTCTCAACACTTATTTTTCAAATAAAAAAAGTGCAAAAAAATGATAAATTTATAGGTCAGTCTTTCATTAAGGTGAAGAACAAATTTTGAGGAAAAACACTTTTAAAGGTTAAGTTGTTATGATTTTTGATGTTGACACCAATCCTTGAAGAATGTTAAATATCATCAAACTATAAATTTCTAAAAACTGTGTTGAAGGGAGAATACACAGCAGTTTCGTAGTGCGCTACGAAACTGCTGAAGGTGAATTTTGGGCATTTTATGCATGTATTTGGGACATAAAGACTGCTGGTTTGTAAATTTTGGTGTTCCTGATGGAAAGACTAAGATCACAGATGAAGACTCAGATTGAAAAGAGAAAGAAAGAATGGTCAAAGAAGTGTTTTACAATGGTATAAAAGTTGCGCTACGAGAACAAGCTATTTTCAGAGCTCAAAACAAAGTTTTGACAACAATGTTAGATCTCATCATTAATGTTAGGTAGAGGGAGAAAGGTAAAACATACTTAAAACAGTTCCACATCAACAGACAAAGAGTATCAGAGCATGACAAAGAGTATCAGATCAATCATTTGATAAGTGGAGATTTTCAGTTAAAGGAAGAGTTTGAAGACAGTAGTCTACATGTGCCAGGTCATCAAACTGATATCTCCTTAATGATAGGCAGAGTAACTTCACGAAGGTAGTCAGAATATTAATGTTTGGCTGATGGCTAGCATGGTTAAAAGATAGGATTCCTTTTGAGGAAGATTTGGATCAGTTTGGTTTAAATGTAATAATTAGGTGTTTGAGTCATAGCAGGACTCTAACTCTTTGTTCGAATAAGTGTCAGTCCTAGATTTATGAATCTAGTTAGTAGTTAGATTTGGTGTCAGTTGTAAAGTCTAGTGGCTAGCCACTTGGCAGAATTGTTGTAAAGGATAGATGCCTATAAGTATTGTAAACTTCGACGTACACAGGGTTGGAAAATGTTATAGAAAAGGACTACTTTTGTAAATGCTGTGAAGGGACTGATATATACAAAAGCAGATTAACTTTTCTGAATCTGAGATTCTTAGTGTACTTCAGTGAGCTTTATCTTTTATCTTTGGTATGTTTTACTTCCATAGTCTTAATGCTTATTAATCAGAATTCATGGAGGAACATGCTCTGACTTCCTTTAAGTGTTAAACTATGGTGAATTGAGTTCTTGGGTCCTATCTTTGGATGTTTTTCTTCAATGTTTTAATACTTATTACTTAGAATTCATGGTTATTCATGATTTGACTTCCTTTAAGTATTAAAATTTGATTAATCACTTTTAATACCTTCCTTTTGAATACCTTTATGTATCATTACTTAGAATTCATGCCCACATGCTCTGACTTCTATGAACTTCAAGTTATTGAGAATTTCCTGAATGTGTTACTCTTTCATTGAAGTATATATAAGCCTCAGTTTTATAAGAAGAGCTATTTGTTATCTTTATCTCTGTCATTGACTCCATAGCCCAATGGTAGCACGTCTCCATCTTTCAACCTATAAACATATAAAATGACAAACCATAGAGTTAGCGATCTATCTATATCTTTAATCAATATCATTAACCCTTGAGAGAGCACTCTCAGGATGAGTAGGCTAAACCTTAGCCAAAAGATTGGTTTGAAATAGTTACACTGAGATTGACTTGATGAGCACCTATTAGGGTCTTATTTTGGTGATAACATTTTGGCTAGTTTGCCGGGAGCCTAAATATTACTCATTCCCAAAATCAAGACGCTGAACTTCTGAAGGTAGCAGGAGCTCAGGAAGTTGTTCAAGGCTGCATCTACCTTGGTGACTCCACACATCAAATAAAAAATTGGAAGGTGACTCCACTGCTAGAAGATTAGTAGCTTGATGAAGTTTGAAGATGAGTTCCATTGCAAGAAGGAATGCCAGGTATGCCCCTATGAATCGGTCTCATATCCCTAGTTTTCCAAATCCTATGCCAAAGGTTGAATGGTTAGGTGATCTTCCAATATTCAAAGATGAAAAGAAAGACAATGCTACTCTTCATTTGGTTAGGTTCCATATGCATTTACATAGTCTTAAGGTTCAGTTCATTGAATATTGTCTCATGAAGATGTTTATGACCACTTTAGAAGGAAATGCATGGTCTTGTTATAAAGGCTTGGAAATTGGTTCATTATATTTTCTTGCTAATTTCCATGATGTATTCTATGAGATGTATAAAGGGTGTCATCCCTCCTTATTGCTGGTCAAAGATTGCTGTAAACATTTTGTGAGTTTTATTCAATATTTGGAGGATTGTTATGATGATGATGAATTCATGGATGAAGAAATTTCAACACCAAGAAGAAAGGATAACATCCTATAAAATGCAACATGAAAATCAACAGGGGTTTACTTATGAAAACCATGTTATATCCTTTGAGACTAATGTAAAGATGCAGCAAACTTGCCACTCTTTTGATCATAAAGAGTATGAAAATCATTGCAAACACCAATATGAAATACTGGAAGATAGATTTTATAACCCTCAGGTAGAGGACAAGGTTGATTTTTTATGTCATTCTTTGCAGCAACTTACATCAAAGAATGATAATAATGAGGAAAATTACATTGTTTGTCGGAATCATTCAGAAAAGCAGTTGGATAGCATATCAAAGGAATCTTGTGTGGTTGAGAATCAGTTGTCTGAAGATATAGAATGTTATGATGATCATCAAACTAACCATGTCCTCTTTGACCCTGTTAGTGTCAGTGTTTGCAGCCTTCCTTCAGTGATCAAACATGCTCTTACACAAGTGATTTTAAGGTGTCAAGGTCAAATTTTATCATTTCAGTGAGTCTTCAAGTAAAATTTGGTCACTGGGCATTAGGTCTAGGGTTTGATTGTACTCCTTCCAAAGTTGTCCAAATATCGGTCCATGTCACCATTCAGCTGAGTGTACCATCATTCAAAGGGTTTTCATCATCATGTCAAGTTCCATTGGGTCATTTCACACCTTGTTCATGCTTCAGTTGCGCCTAGGCCAAGGTTCATTTCCCTCTCCTAGGGTTTTGAAGCTAATTTCTCTTGGATGGTCAAATCATCGGAAAAACTTGTATCCTGATGTTCATACACCTTCCCCTATCCATAATGTACCTTATCAAACTCTTCCCATCATTGAAATCCCCCAAATTCCTCATTTTCACACAAACCCTAGTTTCTTGCTACAACCTGGCAATTTCCTATGGTTGGGCGTGTGTCTTGCCTTTTTGGACCCCTTCCCCTCACTCAATTTCTAAGATTCCACTTTCCCCTACTTCCTAACATCCCTCCATACTTCCCAAAATTTACTCAAGAATTTAGAAGCTCCCTATCCCCTTCATTTCGCTTCATTTCGACAAATCTCTTGTTCCCCACATTGGGGTAGGTTTCACTAAAATGATGTTTCAGAGAAATAGAAGATGAATTTGGAAACATTGAGAGTGGATTTTTTTTTTAAAACAGATCAGGGAAGAAAAACCTCCTTCAATTTTTACACAGGTGTCATGTTTTTGAAGAAATGTCAAAAATACAATTGCCTTGGGAGAATTGATGCACCTCTGGAGCGACCTCGGGAAACTCAAGTTTTCTCCTAGCTAGGTGGGCCAAATGACTTTCTTGATGATCCAAATGATAACTAGAGACACATATCTCTCCCATGAGCTATCATGAGCTCAATTTGGAGTTGAGTAAGGCATTAAAAAGTTGACCGTAACAGCACTCTTCCTTTAGGCAGCCTCATTTGGCACATTTTGACAAGTCTCAGGCGATTTGAATTTTTATAGCGAAAATGAATTCCAAATTGACAAATTATGGTTGGGTTAGAAAGTAGACTCAAATACCTTTCCAACGAGCTATCTGACGCTCAATTTGGACACCAGGAAGGCCTCCAAACGTCATCTGGGAAAGAGTGCGACGCACACGAGGAGGATTCCCGACTTTTTGTAAGTGGGCCCACTCATATGCACTTTAGTTTTTCGGCATGGTCAGTTATCCAAGTGGCAAAGGAAGGAAAAGGGTCACCCAAGCCATTTTTCATGTTTGTGGCACTACACATGTAGCTGATTTTTGGCTCTCCACCTTCATTTTGTGACCCTTGGGCGTTCTATCTCTTCATGGCACATTCTATATATTGTATGCAAACCATTTGCAAAGCAATTGGTTGGTTGGCTTGTAACTTCTGGGAGACTATGGGAAAGAAACTCTGTTTCTGCATTGTATAATTTTTATAGATGATTAATGAAAGGTAGTGGCTCTATTTCATGAGATTCCTATGGTTGTGAGTGTAGCAAATGTGCATCTTATGTTTCATATGTATCTTGTTATGTTTCATAGTTCATTTCATATTCGTTTCTGGTGAAATTTTCTGAGTGAGATTAGGTAGAATTCAATTTTATTGCTCTGCCTATGGGAAAATTTCATGTACAGTGTTCATTCTTCTGTTGAAAAGGATTCATGTTTTCCATGCCCTTTTCACCCTCTTAATCAATCTCTCCATTCCGCCATATCTTAAAACTAAATTGCTATGCTTTCCGCCTACCTGCCTCACGAAAATAATTTGTTGCCTTTATGTTAAGTTCTTTGTTCATTGAGGTCCAGTGGTCCCATAACATCCCAGAAACACAGTCATTCATAAAAATCACTCCTTATATTCATTTTCACTTACTAGCCTAAGATAAATAGTTCGTTTGAAAGTCATCTCAGTGCTTTTCGTTCATCTATTCACTGAGTGTGACTCAGAGAGAGCCCTCTCCTGTTATGGTAGGGCTAGCTACCAGACTGAGCGTGATTTGTGGTTACCCTGAATTTTGCCTTCTTTCAGCCTGAGGTGGATTTAGGTGCTAACATAGTGGCAACCATACTGGGGACGAAAATGGTTTGCTTAAAGATTGTTTCGCCCCAAGACATATCTCAAGTTCAGATCTGATGGTTGATGGTGGACAACGATCAGACATAAGAAGATGGCTGAAATCATTCACCTGGCGACTCCTTTCACTGAAGAATCCAGCAACCAGGTCTTCATGGTGACTCCACTGCAGAGGGATCAGTAGCTTTGAGATTTTTAAAATGGAGCGGATTGCAAGAAGATACGTTCCCATGAGCCGAGATCACATTCCAGGCTTTCCAAATAAAATTCCGAAAGTAGATTGGTCAAGGAATTTGCCTACGTTTAAATATGATGGTAAGAAGGATGCTGCTTTACATCTAGTTCGATTTCACATGCATATTCGCAAGTTGAAGGTTGATTTTCCTGAAGATTTCTTAATGAAGATATTCATGGCCACTCTAGAAGGTGAAGCCCAATCTTGGTATGAAAGTTTGCCTCTTGCTTGTATTTACTATCTAAAGGATTTTCATGCCATGTTCATTGAAAGATATAAATACTCTTATCCATCATTAAATCTAGTTCATGACTATTGCAAACATGCTTCTACTTTTATTGAAAGCCTTGAAAAATACTATGAGGATGATAATTTTATGGATGATGAGATCATGGAAACCTTGTACGAGAATCCATTTCAACAACATGAAGAGAAACTAGAGGAGTCCCATCAAAATGCTCAGGAAACTTTACAGTAGAATCAAGATCTTTGTATGGTGGAAAATGAAGGAATTTTGCATCTTGACAGTCAACATGAATTGCATGAAATAGATCATCAGATTGGAGAGTTCCATATGGCTGAAAGTGATAAAAGAAAAAGTGTCGTTTCAGATTGGTCCATAGAAGAAGACAAAGTTCTGGGTCCAAATGTTCTCATGTCATCAGAACAAAGCCTTCATGAAGAGGTAATCCAGTCAATTCATAAACAACAAGATGAGATCTCCAGTCAAGTAAGTGAAAAGCTTTCTCTGGATGAATTTATGGTAGACAATAAAAATGTTAGTGTTGGGTTTCAAGAATCATCTGAAGTTTCTTTTCTCATGATTGATGAATGTGATGAATGTAATGAGAATCTGGCTGTCATATCATGTCAAGATGATCAAAAATATATTTAGACTATAGCCGACCAGACCATTATGGATTCCATTTCAGATTCTTCCTCATATGTTTCATGTTTTGAAGTGTTATTTGAAGAGGAAATCCACGCATCTGCTTGTTCAAAATTTTTTGAGGACCAGGAACATACTTTTTCTAAAGTACATTATGAAGGAAGATCAGAATCAAAATAAAAGGACATCTTGTTTCTTCAGCAGGAGGAGAATCTTCATGTTTTTCATGATCCAATGGCAGATTTGTTGAAGACAACAGTGAAGGTCATTATTGTAGTATTCAGTGATGAAGGAGATCATGGCCAATTATGTTTTTAGATGCCCAGTTACCAATATCAATTGTTGACCAGAAGATCTAATCGGAAGAATCAGTCAAGAAGCCATCTTCTTGATTGGTTACATTGGCAGTTTGATATAGTTTGATGATATATAGTCTTGTAAGAAATGCAGGTGGTCATGTACTACCACCAAGCTTTAAGTTCAGTTCTTAGTATTTTGAGTTAGTTTGTTAGAGTCAAGTTTTTTTTTAGTCATGTCAGTTTGAGTCAAGTTTCAGTCAATAAATTGAGTCATGTTGGTTTGTCGAAATAATGACTCCATAGCCCAATGGACAAAAGGCACTGTCTAGCTCTTCCAGAGATCTGTTGTTCTTGGCACCTCCAAGGAGCTACCATCCCCCATTGGAGCCAATGTTAGTGTTAGTC
>APFE030282835.1:0-29991 GCA_000404065.3 Pinus taeda
AATGGAAAACAAGAAATGAAATCTATGTGAAACAATTATGAAACTAAGTATTTATAAACCCAAACATGCATCCAAACTGATATCAAGTTCTGCAAATGAGATTTAAACACTAATGATTGCATGGTGAAGCAAAGAAAGTGTTTTTGTTGGCAGCAAGGTTACATTGGTCCCAGCTCATGATTCCACTGAAGGGGAGGTGAGATCCAAAGTACTTGGTAGCCTTTTTTCTGAATATATTCCCTGTGATTAACCTATCAAGCAAATCTGAACATTAAAAACCTTTTCTAATCATCAAAAGCAACCTAAACAACAACGCATCATTTAAATCCAAATAGCAGATTTTATTATGAGAACGCAGCAAAGACACATAAATATAAACAAGGGAGGTACTGGGTGCTTGAGATGGGCCCAACCCCAAGAACTACAGCCTCCCAAGAGAGATTTAGAGCTGTTGCAAAGCTGGATCCATCTTTATTAACCAAGAATGAAAAGTTACATCAAAACTATCCACAAGGAGAGCTTGAGAAAGAGCTGAAAGCAAAACTAATCCATGGCCTACAAATCAAATTACAAACTAGCTAACTAATGGCTAAAACAAAATGACTAACTAGCTACAAAAATGACTAACCACTAGCTAACCAAAAATGACTAACTGAAATGAGGTCTCAAGCCCTCTTATTTATACAATTTGAGGACCCAACAGTCCTCCTAGAATTTAGGGACTTGGCTGCCCAAGACTTGTAGTTAACAGCAGTCCAACTTGACTTGCTTGGCTGCCCTTGTGCTCATTGATTTGGTGGCCTTTGAACTCCGAGCTGATGGTGGAGAATTCAAGGTAAGGGCCCATAAATGAGGGGGCACCTTCCTACAAATCCTCTAGCTTGTTCTCCCACGAATTTGGCTGCCAAGTGCTCATTAAGACCTTCAAATTTGTCTCCAAGTTGACCAACAAGGCTACACAAAGCACCCATTAGACTTGTTGGCATAATGACTAACCAAATTCACTCTATTAACATAAAAATAATCAAAAACATGCAATAAACAAATGAGAATGGTGGATTAAGTCAACTTAGGAGGTTGAATGAGCCCAAATAATTGTCCATTTTTGGGGCTCATCAATAATCACAAGCAATCTCCCTCAATTCTTTCTTCCAACGGTCATTTAAAGTGGGCTGCATTTGACTTTTACTAGCTTGGCGACCATGTGCATCTGATGGAGAGGAGGGAGTGAAATAACTTTTGATAGACATATCACCCTTTTTCATTCTACCCTTTCCCTTTTCTTGAGTAGCATCAAAAGAGGGAGGAACATATCAGAAAGGGTTGGATGCATCAATACGCGAGATAGAGGAAGAACCCTCAAAATCATAATGGGGGTTGGTAGCCATCATTTTTTGTATCTCCCTCTTCCTCCCAATTTCAGCCTCTAACTCTTTTTTCTTAGCCTTATCTCCTTTAAACTTCTCAGAGCTATCTAACAATTCCTTCCTAATCTCCCCAATTTTTGGTGAGGTACATGGAGTAATTTGGCCTTTAATCCCCGCCAAGTGTTGTTTTAGCCTATTAATGCCCCCAAGACCTTCCTTAATTTTCCTATGGAAAAATTTGCAATGCATTTGACTATCAACCATTTCAGCATATGCCCAAGTAGCGTCTTTCACTCTAGGTGCCATCTTTTGACTTGGAAATGAAAGCAAACAATCTGAAAATGAAAAAAAATAAAAATGATTCAATGTTCATTTCTTTCACAAAAAACATTCTTTATGATTTCTAGATATGAACCTAAAATTTAATAAGCAAAAACAGATTTGTACAAGTGAAAAAAAAATACCTCTAGGCACAAACTGCCTCCTCAAGCTTGCTCCAAAAAATCAACTCTTCAATGCTGCTCCAAATGGCTACCCAAGAAGCTCCTCACTCTAGCTACAATGCTTGCCCAAGACTCCTAATTTTTGCTCCAAAAACAAACTCAACAACTCCTCACAAACTCTCACTGAAGTTCTCACTCAAATGCATGAGATGTCTATGAGAGAATGAGAGGCGTTGAGTGGGTTAAATAGGGTTTGGGAGAGGGGAATGGACCCCAAAGACAACTAACCAATTAATAAAACCATTTGGAGTCCCCAACACTCAGCAAAAAATCATAAAAAACTAAATAAATAAAGTCGTTTTTTGGGTTTACTGGCTACAAGAAGTGACCCGGCCGGGTTGATACAGAGTCGGCCAAGTCGGCCGGGTTAAGACCGAGCCGGCTGAACCAGTTCGAAGGCTGGGTTGATCTTAACCCGGCCGGCTGAATCAGTTCGAAGGTCAGGTTGCAAATTTTTTTATCGGCTCAAACTAACTCAGCCGAGTCGGTTCTGAGCTGGCTGGCTTTTAAAACAATGCTCTGATGTAGTTGGCCATAACAATGAGCAAGATGTTGTTCCAATGCCCTTTCGTGTGTCATTTATCAATAGCTAGCAGAATCAATAAGCGTCTATTATCATACCATTCTCGTTTAAATTCCTTAATTCTATCAAAATTCTCAATTGCTCCTCTTCCTCTGTTCACAATCAAAGCTCATTTCAAATAGCAAATCCCTACAATACTTGAGACCTTATATCGCTCCATACATAACGGTATACTCCAAACAAATTCCCTTTGAAAGCGCACCCCAATGCCGAAATCTCATCATCCTAGCCAATTCCAACAACGCATCAGAGGACGACTCAGCCGACGAAGAGAAGAAGAAGCAGGCCAAGAAACCTAAGGGCCCCGTGGCCTTGTTCGCCCCTTCAACAAGAAGCTTGTGATTCAGGAGCCCGATGACCCCACATACCTGCAGGAGGTCATCCACAAGATGACAGAGAATGGCCTCATTTATCCAGCCATCAAGATGTTCGATGCCCTATCCAAGGACAGGCTAGCCCACAACGCCATGAAGCTCTTAAGATAGATGAAGGATGACGAGGTTTTCTGTTACACCAAACTATGGAATCCGTAGATGTAATTGAAAACCTCTTCATGGTATCAAAGCTTGGACCTCGGATTGATTCCCCGAGTTCTGTTTGAGGGGATGTTGGAAGAATAACCGCACTTCTATGGAATCCGTAATTTCCACCCGAGGAAACCTCGTTCGTTATCTAAGTGGCTCGCCACTCCGGCGGTCGATTTACTGCGTCATGTTTGTGTGTGAGGAGGTGTTTGTATACATACTGGATATGTGAGATATAAAAGAAGCACATTTGAGATGGAGATTCCACCCGACTCTACGCTTTCAAGTCGGCGAATGGTCAATAATTTCTTCAAAATGTTTGAAGAACTTAATTATGTTTTGAAATAATAATTTCTTAACTAATAATACCAGTGGGTACCTAGCAACCAGAGAGCATTCAATCACCAATGCAATGGGACCTGACGCTCCACTTATGAAGGACTTGAGGTTTCCATGCATGTTGTTGGCCATCGCTAATAAAGACATTATTAATGACACGCAGGTGGAGCATTGCAAATCCATGAAAAGCGCAATGTCATGAAGTGGAGCAATATATCTCTCATAAAGTTGGCCACTATTTCCATCTCAATGAGACTGTCATCAAATATGATCCCAACACTGTTGAGGAAACCTCTAAACTCCTTTGTTTCATTAAAATTTTCTTTCGAGGTTTATTACCTACATGTTATATCTTTCAGTCACTTTGCTTTTATAGTTCCTCGCGTTCTTGGTCATTTAAGTTGTGCTATGAAGTGTAGATTTAGATTGTCCACTTACTTGCAAGTTAAGTTTAGTATTTCTAGTGTGGATTTAAGATTTCTATTAATATGAAATGATGTGTGTGCTATGTTAAGATCAGGTCATATGTGTGCCCTACGTTAAGATCAGGTCGTAGTGTAAGAATTATTTTAAATAATTTGTTAAGACATATTTGTATAAATTAGATAGTTTATATAACATCATTTTATTTTATATCTATTAATATTCTATTTTTATCATTTATCTCATCATTATTGTGTCAAATTGTACCATAATTTATTAAGAGTATCAAATAATGCTACTTTTATTTGATGTAAATTAAATAATAATTAATTTATATAAGTTAAATAAGATTAAACTATTATTAACACTATTTTTAACATGGGAGAAAACTCTGGCCAACTCATAAGACCTTTTGATTCAAGGTTGAGGCTTCGCTCATGTGGTGTTGTAGCAACAAGACCAAAACCAATTATGTATTCAAATTTTAAATTAAATTTTACAAATGATAGAAGAAAAAATATATTTACAAAACCCCAAGCGATTATTTGATCAATTTTTGACATATTATGGAGTAAACTAAGTGTGTGCTTTGATGTTCTTTTTATATAATTTTGTCAACATATTTATTTAATAAAATATGATGTTATTTATTTTTAAATGTTTATCTTAAAAATGATACATAGGTTAACCAATTTAACCATTCAACATAACATAATTTGGTATTAGCTAATTGTTTAATAAAATTGCATATATTAATAATAATAATAATAATAATAAAGTAGTTAACTGATAATATCAATTTAATCAAAATTTACAATATTAAGATTATCAACCTGCTACAAGGAAAGAATAGCAATAATATAAACTTGAAACTTTTGTTCAACTTACCATATTGATAATTATAACATGGTAAATAATAAAAATAATTTGATCATTTCTAAGGTGTTATTAAATTAAGCATATGCTTATAATTAGCCACTAATACATATAGGGGGTTTTAAGACAAATTTTGAGTAAATTGTCTTAACTTGAGACAAAGAAAAACATGTAAATTGTCTTAAACATTGTGAGTGTCTCAAATCATTGTCTCTATAAAAAATAATATAGAACACAAGTATTATTGTTTCATAAGCTACAATTTATACTATATCTACAATTAAATATATATTGCCTCTATAGAGATAATATGTATTTAATCCTGAGGTGGGTGACTACACCTAGAAGGTGAGAGCGAAAATTTTGGGTGGAGAAGAGTGGAAGAGTGGACGACTAGGGTTGCGGTTTTCTGAAGGAGATTTTCTCCATGGACGGTTGCAGAGGAGGGAGCTCCACTCCCTCCTACAAAGAGGCAGTGGCCAACAAAGGCAAGAAACCTCTAGAATTAGGCAGAAGTAACACTAAGGAAGGAAGAAAAAAAGGGAAGAGGTAACAGAAAGTATCAAAGCGAAGGAGAATGATGGCACAAAAGGCGAGGAAAATGAAAAAAAATAGGAAATAAAAGACATGAAACAAAAGGGACCGTGCAAACGTAAAGCTGAAATCACTCCCAGAGTAGTTTTAAATGACCCAGCGGTGTAGGTGCACAGGGAGCACATGTAGACTTATGCAATCATATGTAAATTCATGGGACTATGGCCCACTAAAAATACTTTACAAACATGGATCAGATACCACTGGAAGCCTAAAGGGAGCATTGATCTTCATCTAGGATCCAAGGGTTTCTTCACTGTGGTGTTTGCAAATATTGAAGATAAAGACAGAGTGTTTGAAGGTGGGCCCTACTTCTATGCAGTAGCAGGGCTCTATATCTAGCCGTGGATGATGAACTTCGTACCGGAGTGGAAAACTTTTACTTGAGTCTCGTTTGGGTAACACTCTATTCTCTACCTCTGAATTATTGGAAAATAGAATCGCTAACTGCCATAGACAATAAATTAGGAAGGTATGTCAAATCTTTTGAAGCCACAAGGAGGGGAAAATATACCTCTTTTGCTAGAATCTGTGTAGAGATGGATCTATCTGGAGCTCTTCGAAACGAGGTTATCTTGGAGGTTTTTGATGGGGAATGGGTGCAAATTGTTGACTACGAGCATATTCCATTTACATGTCGCAAATGTCATGAACACGGGCACCTTCTAAGATACTGCCCTCTTAGTAAAGTAGAGAACAAAAGCAAACCTAAAACAATGAAAGATACAGATAGCTTTCACAAAGTAGTTCAAAAAGGAAAAAGCGGCAAAAAAGGTCCAAAGAAGCAACAAAGTGAAGGAAAAAAGGTTAGGCCGAATCAGTTCCATGTTCTTGAATAGGAGGAAGAAACAGCAATTGAAGATCAAGTAATGAAGAATGGTTATGACAAGCAAGAGAAGGAAGAAGAACATGATTAGGAACAGGGAAATGAAAAACAGAAAGGGATCATGATGAGTGAATCAGAAACAGAAATGGATCAGGAAATGACCCAAAGTGAGATGGAAATGGAGGAAAATGAGCTACAGGGAATTCTTGACATAGAAAACCTAGATCTAGAAGGGTTCTTGGGTAAGGGAAAAACTAGTGGGGTAGAATCTCTACCACAAGAAGAATGAAATTGAATAAATCAGTTATTCTTATCGAAAACTTAGGCAAAGGGCTTGGAAGAAGCAAACAACATTGAAAGACAGGGTAACCAAGGAGTGAAAGCAGTAAAAACAACTCCAGGATTAGCAACGAGAAACCTAGGAAAAAAAAGAGGAAAAAAACAGAATGAGCTACTGATGGAATGTGGCAAGCTCATGGTAGACTCAGGTAAGATGAAAGATCTAACCAGTTACTCCTTCACCAATCTGTAATTATGAAATTCACAACTTGGAATATCAGAGGTCTAGGCAGCAAGAGAAAACAGAGAATGTTGAATAACAGAATGAAACAGGCAGCTCTGGATATAATTTTTGTCCAAGAAACGAAATGCTCCGTCCAAAAGTTAAGGGAAATCCATAGTAAGTGGCTCAGCATATTTGAGTTTCTAGAATTCAAAGCAGAAAATACATCAGGGGGTATCCCCACCCTCTGGAATCCCCAAAAAATAGGAATACTTGATGCGGAGGCATCAAGGAATTATTTATCAGTTGTTATACAGCCTGTAGGAGAAAGGGACACTTATCTAGTAACGAATGTTTATGGCCCTCAAAGATTAGATGAAAAAATCAATTTTATTGATTCCTTGGTAGATCTCCGGACCAGACATGCAGGGCTACCATGGGTTATAGGAGGAGATTTCAATATCATCAGATCTCTCTCAGAGAAAAAAGGGGGTAAAAGAGCACTAAATAAAGATTCCTCAGCCTTCTAAATCTTTGCAGAAAACATGAAGCTTGTGGACATAAAGACAAACAATGGTCTATGTACATGGAATAACAAAAGAGGAGGGGACTCTCAGGTAGCTTCCAAGCTAGACAGATTCATGATCTCTGAGGATCTCATGCTTCTAGACAAGGAAATAATATCAGGAATTCTTCCTTTTGGAGGCTCAGATCACTGGCCGATTCAAATGGAGATCAAGGGCATTGGCACCCCAAGAAACAAACAGTTTAGGTTTGAAAATATTTGGCTTTCACACCCAGAACTCATAAGCAACATTGGAAAATGGTGGGCAGAGGACTTGCAAATTCAGGGATAAACTATGTTCCTGCTACATAAAATATTAAAACACATCAAGCTGAAGCTAAAGGATTGGAACAAGAAGGAATTCAACAATATTTTTACGAGTAATAAAACTGTAGAAAACAAAATCCTAGAGCTCAATCAAGCTTTAATCAAGGACGGATTTGATAAAGACAAAAATGATCTAGCAGAGAAACATCATCAAGAATGGGAAATGTTGCGTAAACAAGAGGAAGCTTTTTCGAAACAAAAATCTAGGGTTCTATGGCTAAAAGAAGGAGATCGTAACACTAAATTTTTCCATAGATCCACCATGGCAAACAGAACTCACAACAGAATCTCTTCGATCAAGGCCAAGGATGGCCAGATCCATCAATCCCATGAGGAGATAGAAGCAGTGTTAGTAAAGCACTTTCATGATATTACCAAGGAAAACCTTTTAGTAAGAGAACCTTTCATCAAGGAATTAGTTAAACATATCCCTAAACTGGTCTCTAGAGAGGATAATTGTAATCTCAATAGACCTGTAACTGAAAAGGAGGTCAGTGAGGTCCTCAAGGAAATGCAAAATGGCAAGGCTCCAGGTCCAGATGGATTCAATGTGGATTTCTTCAAAGCCTGCTGGAATATTGTAAAAAAGGATATTTTAGAGATAGTCAAAGATTCCAGGCTAAACAAAACCATTTTCAAAGCTCTCAACACCTCTTTTATCTCCCTTATTCCAAAACACGATAATGCTCAAATGCCAGAGAGGTATAGGCCCATCACTTTATGCAATGTGGTTTACAAGATATTTCCAAGGTTGTGGCTAACAGACTCAAACCCCTGCTACCCTCACTTGTCTCGGGGGAACAAACTGGTTATGTGGAAGGCAGACAAATTCTGGATAATATAATTCAAGATCACGAGGTGGTTCACTCATTAACAAGTAATAAGAGAGCAGGTATGATCATGCAACTGGACATAGCCAAAGCATATGACAAAGTGAATTGGATATACATCAAGAAAGTGCTCATAGCATTTGGTTTTGATCATAATTGGGTCAAATGGGTCATGGCCCTGGTGACTTCATCCAGTTTTTCAATTTTAGTTAATGGCTCTCCATCTAAACATTTTCTTCCTTCTAGGGGACTTAGACAGGGAGATCCACTCTCTCCTTTTCTCTTCATCCTCATGATGGAAGGGTTGCGGCGGTCCATTAAACATGCTAGAGTAATGGGAATAATTCAAGGACTCCATCTTTTGGAGAATGGTCAAGTTCTGACTCATCAGCAGTTTGTAGACGATACCATGTTACAAGGAATTCCCACAGTTAAGGAAGCGCTTGCTTACAAACAAATTTTGAATGAATTTGCTATGGCATCAGGTATGGAAGTTAATCTTTCCAAATCAAAAATATTTTTCTTTAACACTCATATTGCTATCCAGAGAAACGTCTCCATAATTCTAGGCTTTCAAAGAGAATCCCTTCCCTCTAAGTATTTTTGTGTTCCTCTAATAGATAAATCCCGATACAAGAGCATATGGGATCCGTTAATAATTAAAATGCAAGACAAGGTCAGGAAATGGACAACCAAATCTTTAAATCTAGCTAGTAGACTGGTTCTTACGAAGGTAGTACCCCAAGCTATCCCAATCTTTATGTTATCAGCCCTCCCAGCTCCAATAGGAGTCTTGCAGAAATTTAGAAATATTCAAAGAGATTTTCTTTGGGGCAAAGAGAAGACAAGGAAAAAATGGGCATTAGTCTCATGGGACAAGATCTGTAAACCCATGGACCAAGGAGTCCTAGGTTTGGATAATCTTGAGATTCTCAGCAAGGCTCTAGGGGCCAAACTTTGGTGGAGGTGTGTTAAGGATCCTAAAGCTCAATGGGCAAGCATCTGGAAGGAAAAATATGCCAATGCCTAGCCTACTCCTGATATCATAGGAACATCTGGAGTTGTGAAAGGCTCTTCCATATGGAACAAGGCCTGGGAGAATAGAGGAGTGGTTCAAAAAAACAGTTTCTGGGAAATCAGAGAGGGTGGTCTGACACTTTTCTGGGAGGACAAATGGCAACAGGAACCTAATCTACTAAGGGAGGAATTTTTGGGCCTCAAGCATGAGACAGACAAACAAGGATTAATAAATGTGAAATACTTTTGGGAGCATTCACAAAACGTAGGAAAATGGAGAACATGGAAAAAAATAGATGGCAGAGAGGATAGAACCCTCAATAGTAAAGCAGAGTCCCTTAAGAGGATGTTATATCATAGGATGATTTTAGTAACTGAAGGGCAGGACCAACTAAGATGGGGTAACAACAAAGAGGGCAACTTTAATATCAAGGAAGCAAAAGGTATTCTCCTTGATCTGGAATCTCAAGCTCCAAATAAAACTTGGTAGAAGCTATGGAGGCACAAAGGCTGGATGAAAATCAAACTCTTTATGTGGTTGGTTCACCACAGGAAAATCTTAACCTAGGACAACATTAAAAAAAGGGGTATGCTTGGACCCTCCAGATGCTAGCTCTGTCAAGACCAAGAGGAGACTATGGAACAACTTCTCAATTGCTACACTTTCACTGCCAGGTTATGGGATTTTTTTACCAGCATCTTCAATCAGTCTAATAGAGACAAAGAAAGTATCACTAATAGTCTAAACAACTGGAGGAATAACTTTTCATATTATGAAGTTCTCAACGTTGCCTGGGCTCTCTATCCAAGTTCCATTATATGGAATATGTGGAAAGAAAGAAACAAAAGAATATTCAAACAGGAAAAGAATTCCTCTCTCCGCCTAGTAGCGCTGATCTTAAAACAGCTTAAGGAGACAGTCGGTACCACAGTGAGGAATCTCCCAAAAGTCCTCCCTCTAAAGAATAGTTAAGAATTCTCAGGCAATTAGGCATGCAGGGGCTTATTCCACAAGGCCAAGACAGGAAAATAATCATGAGAGAAAAGCTTGAAGAGTTCTGGTATCCTCCCCTAGAAGGTTTTTTAAAGTATAACATCGATGGAGCTTCTAAAGGCAACCCGGGGAAGGCTAGCTTTGGGGGAGTTCTTAGGGATGATACAGGTAGCATAATCTCCCTCTTCCATGGACACTTAGGAAAAGCCACCAACAACATGGCAAAAATAATGGCTTTGGAACAATGCTTAGAACTTCTGATACAAGACAATTGCCAAAATGTCATAATAGAAGCTGATTCAAAGTTAGTCATCAACGAAGCCAAGAGAATCAGTAACGGAACAGGGCCGGAAAAGGTTACAAAACACTGGAGGTTAACTCGGGTCCTCCATAAAATTTAGGTACATCTACAGGAACTGCACACTCTCAGATTCATACATGTGCGGAGAAAGGCCAACAAATTGGCAGACATTCTAGCCAACCAAGGTGTCAGTTCTAGGGATAGTGCAATTTTAATGGAGAGGAACGCAATGTCGCAGAGAAACCTGAGAAAACTCTGCCATATCCAGGCAGAGGAGGATAAAAAAGTGTATAGGAGCAAAGCCAAATAATCCAACTCGTAATGGACAGACGTCAGAAGGTTTGACAATTTTGGACAGAGAGGTTTACGATGGAAGGCGAGCCAAGCTTGGCCTTAGCAGTCATGGTGACCACAATCCGGAATATTCCCAGCGTAGGGCGAAAGTGTTTCTCAAACCGAAGGAATGTTACAAGTAACAAGCGAAGGCATCAATTTAAGCAACACCATTACCCAAGTTTTCAGTGGCAGAAGTCAAAACAGCTACCAAAGTGGTTTTGGTGCGACCGCACCCCTTTCATGAAAAAGGTGGTTTCGAAAATTTGGCAACGAAGCCACATAGCACATGACACATGGATGAGGGCCCAGTCTAAAAACCACCCTCATCGCACTCTAAAGTTTGACGGCATCAATCACGTGATATTCGGCTCAGTCGTACGATGGAGCAAGGTAGATCAACGCTCTAGATCGAGTGAGCAGTTTGGTGGGGCCCGAGAATTAATCTTCTTACCTCCTCATGGTGCAATGTATACCTCGGCCATTAGATCAAAAGAGAAGAATGAACAGCAGCGATTGAAAGATAGGAAGGGTTGGGCACGTGGTTACATATGGGCACATAGGACTTGAGACACCCGATGATTTCACGTGTTTGTAATCAAAAAGGGTTGGGTAGGTACTTTTTGGTAAACTGAGGGATAGGCTTCAGATGGGCATTTTCCTTTTTGCCTATGTCCACACAGGGTGATGGAGTTTGTACATATTGTAATTTTTGTTTGATTCATTGATAAGAAGGCACGACTCTTACATAAGCAAAAAAATATGTATTTAATCCTAGTTATTGTCTCTATAGAGACAATATGTCTTTAATCCTAATTGTTGTCTCTCTAGAGATAATAAAAATTCTCTTTAGAAATAAATATATAATCAACTATATAAATATATGATCAACTCATAATCAACTGCGGAAACGGGGGAAGACGATGGAACAATGGCGGTTTAGGGTTTTGTCAGACCCTGCAATATCAGACCTGCTTAGACCACGATGCATCTGCAACAGTTTATCAGCAACACTAGCAATAACATACGACAACAAATAGAGTATTCGTCATGGATAACCTCCAGGGGAGGACACGGTGCCTCCCCCCAGCGATCAGGGAGAACCTCAAATTAAAACTGGAAATGATCAGACCACCAATCGAACAAAGCCGGCAAACTAGAAGAATCAAGGCAAACACAAAAAGCCACATGAAGAAACGGAAACGAATAAGAATGCACAGATAGATAACGCAAGAATGGATGAGGTTCCCAAAGCAACCTCAGCAACCTGCAAACCTGTTGCAGCAGAAAGACCAAAGATTGAACTACCAAGTCAAAGAATCAATACCAAAATCCAGCTCATGAAGGATCATGCATTAATCATGAAATTTATCAGCTTCTAGCCCATAGAGAAAGCCCTGCACAGTTGGATTGTTGCCAAATGGAAACCAAAAGGGCACATCACCTTGCAGCTGGGATCAAAGGGCTTCTTCACGGCGGTCTTCAACTGTATAGAATACCAGAATAGGGTAATCGATGGAGGACCCTACTTCTTCAATGCTGCTGGTCGATACCTGAGAGATTGGATTGAGAGATTCAACCCGGACAAAGAGGATCTCAGCTGGGCACTAGTCTAGATCCGTCTTTACTCTCTTCCACTGGACTATTGGGATGAAGATTCACTGAAAGACATTGTAGATGGACTGGGGAGTTCATTAAAATTGCGGAGGAGACAAAACGCAGAAGATATACATCCTATGCCCACATTTGTGTCTATATGCATCTAAGAAAAGCTCTTCCGAATACGATAAGTGTATATCATGATGATTTTGAGTGGATTCAGTCAATAGATTACGAACATGTTCCATTCAAATGCAGAAAATGTCATGCCCATGTCCATCTCTTTCATGATTGCTCGCTAAATGTGAAACCCCCAACTTATACCTCCTCATAGAAACCTGATTCTAAGAGTTTCACCAAGGTAAAAAATCGCAAAAAGAACTACAAAAGGCCTGCATCAAACCCTAAAAATCCTTCCGCCAATACCTCAATGCCATCCACCAGTAACAACTTTGACATTATAGCTCAACCTGCTCCGACAGACCCTGAGTCTCCCTTGCCATCCAAAGAGCCTCTCAAGGTAACCTCTAAAGTCAACCCCACAGGCTCAGGAAAAAGTCAAAAGCCCACGCAATCCAAAGATCTCACCACATCCACGCCCAGTATGACTCCGATCTGGAAACCTCATGGCATGGATATTGACATTTTTCAGTAAGAGACCACTGCTTCAATAGACTTCGTGGAGGAAAGCAGTGAGGCCAAGCACATGGAAGAAGATCCTAAAAGTATAGACATATGAGATCTGGACATATTCGGCCTAGAGAAAGCTTGCAGGAAAAAAGAATTTGACAAAATCCCAAAAGGACAACTAGAAATCTTGGAAGTTATCCTTTCCAGAGCACATCAGCAAAGATCTCTAGGTATTCAACCCAAAGGTCAATGGGATGGGAAAAATATTCCTAAAGACACTAAGAAACGAGGGAGAAAGATAGACCTCCAAAGAACCATCTACATTGGGGAAATGCTGGTGGAATCAAGAAGATATTCCAAGATTACAAAGTACTACAGTCCCCTACCCAATACTGAAATATGAAGCTCACATCTTGGAATATAAGAGGGCTAACAACCCTGGAAAATACAAAATGATCAAAAACATGATTCAGCAAGAGAAACCCCAAATTTTCTTCATGTAAGAAACAAAATGTAATTCTACCACACTTGGCCAAACTCTTGCCAAAGCATGGCTAGGCAGTCAAATAGTAGTAGTGGATGCCTTTGGAGCCTCAGGAGGACTAGCAATAGCCTGGGATGAGTGAGCTATCACACTTACTAACATCCATGTGAGTCATCATTTCATTCAAGCCACTTTTCATATAATAGGGACAAATGTGAATGGTCACCTCACTAATGTCTATTTCCCCCAGGAAGTAGTGAATAAGTTAGCCATTATGAATACATTAACTCTGATCAACTCCACCAGAATACATCTGCTCTGGATAACAGGAGGAGACTTCAATATGATTACTAAACTGGAAGAAAAAAGTGGAGGCAGGAATAAACTGGACAATGAAAGTACCCATTTAAGGAATTTCATACAAAACAACTAGCTTGTTGATATGCCATTCAATAATGGTATCTACACATGGAAAAATAGAAGAACTGATACCCAGCAAATCGCCTCCCGACTAGACAAATTTCTGCTTTCAAACAATGCCATTCATCTTGGAGGAGATCTTTCGGCCTCGATCTTACCTCTTTCTGGCTCAAATCGTTGGCCTATTTCGCTCCAATGGCAAAAATTTGGGAATAACACTCAAAGACCTTTCATTTTGAAGCCTTCTGGCTGATGCATCTTGACTTCAACAATCTGATACATACAGCATGGAAATGCTTCAATCCCCCGGAAGGTTCAAAAATGTATCAATGCCAACAAAAACTCAAACATCTCAAAAAGAACATCAAGCATTGGAATAAATTGACTTTTGGAAATATCTTTCGAGCTCAGAATGCTCTAGCTCAGGAAATGAAAAGAATCCAGCAAACAATAATTACTGAAGGAAGAACTGAATCCCTCTCGGAGCAGGAAAATCTCCTTCAAATTCAAATAGCAGAAAGAGAAAAGCAAGAGGAGATACTTTGGAAACAAAAATCTAGAGCCAGATGGCTTAAGGAGGGAGAGCGAAATACGAAATTTTTCACCGCACCATCATACAATGAAGAATGCACAACAATATCACTCATATTCAGAATCAGCAAGGATTATGCTTGGAAAACCATGAGGACATAGAACAATAGCTTCTTACATATTTCAAACAAGTGCATCAAGAACCACAAGTCAATCGACAGCTAGCTATAGAGAAGATTATACAGAACATTTCGAGAATTATAATAGAAGAACACAATCATCTTCTCCTTTGTCTGGTATCTCTACAAGAAGTTGATTCTACTATGTGATATCTCAAGGAAGGAAAGGCACCTGGTCCAGATGGATTTACCTCAAACTTCTTTCATAACTTCTGAGATCTCATCAAAGAGGAGGTCTAGCAGGTAGTTGAAGAATCCTGGACTATACGCTGGATGCTTCCCTCTTTGAACGCGATTTTTATTGCCCTTATCCCCAAAGAAGAGCAATCTCTAACTTCGGACAATTTCATGCCTATCTCTCTCTATAATGCCATATACAAAATCATATCTAAGTTATCGCCTCTCGCCTGAAGCCGCTGCTACCTATGCTCATCTCGCCAGAACAATCGGGATATGTGGAAAGGAGTCAAATCACAGATGGCATCATTCTCACCCATGAGATCATACACTCCCTGAAGCAGCTCAAAAAAGCAATTATGCTCCTTAAAATTGAACTTTCAAAAGATTTTGATAAGTTAAGTTGGACTTTCATTCAAAAGATGTTGATTACCTTTGGCTTCTCCCCTCCATGGGTTAGATCAGTTATGAGTCTTATATCCTCTACTCTTTTCTCTATTCTGGTCAATGGCATACCTTCCACCCCCTCTCATCCCTCTAGAGGCATCCGATAAGAAGATCCTCTTTCCCCCTTTCTTTTTGTCTTAATGGTGGAGGGGCTAGGCAGAAGTATCAAAAATGCTCTTCAATCACAACAACTTAGAGGTATTTCCTTCCCCAATACCCCTGCTTTTACCTACCAACAATTTGTGGACGATAACATGCTATTTGGACATCCCTCGGTTCAAGAAGCCCTTAAAATAAAATCCCTTCTAAATGAGATCTCTGAAGCCTCTGGTCCCAACATTAATAATGTTAAATCCCAAATCTTTTTCTTTCATACCCCTTCCATTACTCAATCTTCTATAGCCCGCATTTTTGGATTCTCGGTTGCCTCTCTCCCTTCTAAATATCTGGATGCACCCATGACTAACTCTACATTAGAGCACTCCTCCTGGAAATTGCTCGTAGAAAAATTGGAAGCTCACATTTTCTCCTGGACTTATAGAGCCCTCAATATGGTCATTCGTCTAGTATTAGTCAAATTTGTCCTGCAATCCATGTCTCTTTATCTTTTCTCTGTTTTGGCAACACCAAAATGGGTGCTTAAGAAAATAAAAAATCTACAGCGAATTTTTTTATGGGTATCCTCGGGACAGAATAGAAAATGGGCACTAGTCAAGTGGGCTATGGTTTTCCTTCCAAAAATTTTTGGGGCCATTGGGATCCGAGATCCGCAACACAGCAATGCAGTCATGGGAGAAATATTATGGTGGAAATGGATTTATGCTACGCACACACCCTGGGCCATCCTCTGGACTGCCAAATATGCAAACAACTTACCGATAGATGAGTTAATTCAACTAAAAGGTTCCTTAATTTTGAATGCGGCTAATCAGCACAAAGCTATAATCCAACAGCATAGTTTCTGGGAAATAAGGGATGGAAACAATGCACGTTTTTGGGATGACTCTTGGCACCAGATACCCAAACTGAGCGACCTGATCAGACCTCACCAAACACAGGAATGGGAGGAGCATCAAATAGATAAAGTTAGCTAGCATTAGATGCCTACTCTCAATTAGAGATATAGACAATGGATAAGCACGACTCACATCATCAGGTAAGGAACAGAGTCTATTCATAAGAATTTGGAGACGGAGCTTATCAATAGAAAAATTCGTTTTTCTAACAAGAAGGACATAATACGATGAGGCTATAATGCACGTGGAACTTTTACCACTCAATAGGCATACAAACTAATAATTGGCAATCAAACAGTCAAGGATCCTCTCTGGGACAAAGTATGGTCCCCCAAAATTTGGCCCAAAGTTTCTACTTTCCTTTGGTTGTTATGTCAAAAAAAATACTCACTCAGGACAATCTAAAGAAAAAAAGTTTCCATGGGCCCTCCATATGCCCTAAATGTAAACAACAGGAAGAAATCATCCAGCACATCATGAACTCTTGCAATTTGGCAACTAGACTTTGGGAAAAAGCAAGTTTTAGATGCCAAAAAGAAGGAATAACTAAAGATGATATTACCAACACCATTCGTAGCTGGGCAATCAATCCATACAAGAGCAAACTATTAAATTCTTTGTGGAAAATCATCCCAGGTCTTCTTATGTGGTCTATATGGAAAGAAAGGAATCGCCGCATTTTCAAAGATCAATGTACACCATTAGAAGTCCCATGAAGTAGCTTTTGCAACAACCTTTAGTAAACTTTAATGCTCCAAACTTGGAATGAAGAGGACTTTCCTTCCCTTCCACAAGAGCAAAATATATGGACAAAGGACTTTCCTTCCCTTCCACAAGAGCAGAATATATGGACAAACTGGAACCTTCGGATGAGCCAAGTACAGGAAAAACATAGTAAATCCTCTTTACATCACAATATTCCAAACAAATGGATCCCTCCGCCACATAATATGATACAGTTAAACTTCAATGGGGCCTCCAAAGGTAACCCAGGCAGAGCAGGATATGGAGGAATATTCAGGGATCACAAAGGAAAACCTCTTTTAATTTTCCTAGGCTCAATTGGATGGGATACGAACAATTCTACAGAGCTAGAGGGGCTATGGCAAGGGATTCTTTTAGCTCCATGACACAACTTCTTCCCCTTAGTAATCTAAGGCGACTCTCAGATTCTTATTAATATGGCTAATCAAATCCTGCAAGGTACCGCGACATACAAAGTGGTCAATAGTTGGAGATTGGCAAAAAGATTAGAGCTCATAGATCAATGGCTCACCACTAACAGAGCAGTCAATTTCAAACACATCAAAAGAGAAGGAAACAAAGTGTCTGATCTCCTGGAAAATTTGGGGGTGGACAGAGATTGGACTCTACATACAGGTTCGCTCAACATAACCACCAATGCTTCCCAACTACAGGAATACAATGAACTGGTACAAAGTGAAGAGGCACACCCAGATGCGAGTGATTAAATTGACGTTAATGCAGATTAGACAGAAGGACGGCAGGTGGCCAGGTCGCATGGCCACCCGCATCCCCTTCCATGCCAATTTATGGCAAGCCACAGTTGCCCTGCAGGCACCATTACTCGGGTGCTCAAGTCGAGGAATTCGCAGCAGGCATAAGGCCATGGCTTCTGCAAGCCATAACCCATTCATCCCATCCCCACTAAACTGCCCTTGACCCCCTCATGTTGCGAAGCCAAGCTCACACACAATTACAGAGAGGCACTGTTGGATCCTCAAGTGTATTGATTTGGGGAACGACTTCCATTTCTCCCAAACCACTCACTGTGCTCTAAATTCCGCCCAGAATTCCTCTACATCTCTTCTGAATAGCCACATCAATTCCAGAGTAAACTCTACCTCCCCTACTGCAATCACTGATAACAACACAGTCATTTTGGCCCAAACCAACAACCATCAACTAGCCATGCCGCATACTCGCCATTGAATGCGTAACAGAAGAGGTGGTAGCCGCGGCGGAAGCATTCGCCTCCCCTCAATGCCCACCCCTGAACAAGCAACTCCTTCCTCATCCCCTTCTACTATTCATTCCAGAGGTCATTTCTCTGATAGACACCCTGACATGTGCAGTGGTAAAGGTCTAGCACAGGCCCATGGTGCCAGAAGAATGAATGCTGCTACCCAAACGGACAACCTCCCTGCCCCCCCCACCCCTCTCACCACACGACCCACTTTCGCTTTCACAGTATGTTGCATCGTCCCAATATCATTGCCACTATCATAGTGACCTTCAGTGAGGAAATCAGTATGCAGGATGAGCAAGATGCTCAAACCAGCAAACCTAGACCAGAGAAAGGGAACAACAGCAAGCAGCAGAAGGCAGATAAGACGAACAAGGATGGATGTGAACCAGAGAAAGGAAACAACAGCAAGTAGTAGACGACAGAGAAGACGAGAAAGGTTGGTCATGACAGCATTCTGCATCGCGAGGATATGGCTGAAGGCAAGCATACAATCGAAGGCAGTTCGGGTGCCACCCAAGTAATTGGTGGCATCCCGGGTGGCACATTAGGCAAGCATGCAGTCAAGGGCAGTTCGGCCGGTTCACAAGCAGTCGATGGCATCCCGTGCAGCACGTCAGGAGAGGATGATGACTGGTATGAATACGCGTGTCGCATTGTGGAGGAGCCTCCACCAGACGAGACCTAGGGGGGCCAAGTTGCCAAGTTTCGATTCACCACTCTCTTGTTGTTTCATGGGTTGGTTTCATGGGGTTTTTTCTCTACTTTTTTTTCAAACCTTGTGGCTTGTTTTGATTGGTTTTGATTTAGGACCCCTGTGTGGGCCTTTTTAGGTTAAGAATTGAGACCCCTGCGTGGGCATTTAACAATGGGTTCACTCGAACTGGTTTCCCCTTGGTGGGTAGTTGAGTTTTGTCTTCTTGATTAAATTTTGACATAACTCTGTTCAGCACTGCAGAGGCCGGAGCCTCGCTGCATTTTTAATTTTGTTTTTTTCAATAGAATAGTATTACTTAGAAAAAAATATATATAATGTGAATATTTTTTTCTTTAAATAATTAATTAATTTTAGGGTAGGATGGAATCAAACCACCAACCTCTTACTTGCAAAGAAAGTGATCTTCCATTGAGTTAGCATGCTTTAAAAAACTATGTTATCTTGATAAAAAAAAAATGATATAAATCATTTACCCAAAATGTACCATCATTTGCTACATGAGGAATTTCAGACAAAAGAGAAAAAAATTTCATGGTACTAACTACATATCATTTCCTCAACTCCTTCCTGGTAAATTTCTCAAGACGGATATGGAAATACTTTTCCAGATAAATGAAATAACAAGAATTGGAGTGTGAAATGCTAACTTTCTATTTGTTATCTTTAAAATTTTACACAATGAACAATTGCACATAAAATAATTTTCACAGTGGATTGAATTTACAACCAATATATGGAAAATTTTCTAATGTTTTTCTCACTCCATAGTGTCTGGAATTAAGAGATCCCTCCCTAAACACTATTATTAGCTCATTTTTATTACAAAAACATCATTGAATCTAAACAAAAACCCTTCTTCAAGATGAAAACTTCAAGAAAAAAAGACCATCATACATATCTCTTCAAGTTGGAAAGGCTTCTAATATATTCTCATATAGATGCTATAAGGTCTTGTAAAGACCCATAAGAATGGGGCACCTAAAATATAGAATCAATATTTGTAGTTACGGTTATATGAAATCAATTTGAATACACGTATGTTCATATACATACCTCCCGTCACTAAGGAGATCACATAGTTTGCAACCATATATCTCAAAGAAACTAATCCATAAGCGAAACCATTTTTCTATTCAAAATGCTTTGTTCATTAAATTAAGCATTTCCTCTTAAGCTCTTAGTGGCAAAGCCTCCATCATAAATGTTTTACCATCACCTGAAAGGATAAAAATTCAATAAATTAACCATTAGTAACTACATGGGTACAAACATAACTATTAGCCTAAGTACATGTTTTTGTACATACCATATTTGGAATAAAGTTAAAATCAAAGTGTCATGGGTTTAGTATGGATACTAGATACACTAAAAAGTGGTATTAGAGAATAGTTATAAGTTTGTGAAAGGAACTTGGAGCACTCCAACACCTAAAACATGCCATTGGGGTGGTTGGATATATAAGAGAGAGGTATCAAAGCAAAAACAGTATAATTTTTGTGGTTTCAAGAAGCATCTAGTAACCTCAATAAATGACATAACCTATTGAGTATGTTATATCAACAAGTCAGAATTTTAAAAATATTGTTAGGCTCAAATATGGTGGAAGATACATTGACACACCACATAGGACCTCTCTACATGATTTTCAAATTTGAATGGGATATGGTTGCAATTAATTGGATTTTGGAAATAAGGATAACTCTAGGGCCTAAACCATGGTAAAAACGAGAAACAAGGGCCTTACATAGGAAAATGAACCCTCTAGGTCCTAAGCATTGTGAATAAGGCATCCCACCATGAATAATACCCTTTCTTTGGGGTCTTTGATCCCCAAATGGTATTCTAGGTACTATTAGGTAGTTTTGCATAAAAAAAAAATGGGTTAGGGACATTGAGTGTTCCTAAGAGAGGAAAACAGTCTTCATGATTAAGCATTGTGAATAAGGCATACCACCATGAATAATAGCCTTTCTTTGGGGTGTTTGATCCCCAAATGGTATTCTAGGTACTATTAGGCAGTTTTGCATAAAAAAAATGGGTTCGGGACATTGAGTGTTCCTAAGAGAGGAAAATAGTCTTCATAATAGATATCTTCTTTGCATACATGTAAAGGTAAGGGAGGTTTTGCATGATATGAATTTTTGTACTAAAAACACCTATGCATTCTTATTAGCTTAAATCCATATTAAATTTGAATATTAAAAACTAAAAGGGATAAAATTGTTAGATGTGTAACTTTTTTATCATTTACTTCCATGTCATGCATTAGTTCCTTCATATTAAAATGTTTACACACTAACAACTTTGATACCTCTAGATGCTTCAAAGATTTGGTTTTAAGATGGATCTATTAAACCTCAGAATTACCCTCTGCTTGACAGTTTTCTCACTTTTTTCCCTCACTTTTTCATAAGATTATAGACCCCAATCAATGATAAATGCTAAATTTTGTCTTAAGCAAACCATTAAAATGATTTCCATATTATATTTTCATGTTCTTGCTATTTGAGTAGATTTTTTCAATTTAGCTACAAAACACAACCTATTCTGTAACTAACTGTGGATTCCGTAGCTACTCTCATGGTTTGGCAGATTCTAGGTGTAAAATGAAGAATTAGGCCACATAGGCATTTCTAGAATCATCTCCACATGGATTCCATCCTATTCACTCGGTCCAAATTGACAAAAAAAAAAGCCTAAGATCATGGTCAAAGATGGAGTCAAAATACGTTATCCGAAAGCAGTAGGACTCTTGATTTTCTCTTTCGTAGGAAATCAAGAGTCCAACAGTCATATTGCAAATCTAATTCGTATTAGCCACCTGTAGCAAGTTTATCTCACAAATAGTTATGTTATTTTCCTTTAAATATTAGTTACATAGAACCGAGAAACAATTCATAAATTAAGTGTTAAATTCAGACTTTTTGCTTATACTTTGTATTCAGACTTTATTTTATCATAATATAAAGTTCCTATAGTGAATGATTGGTTAAGAGCATCTTTAACTAGCTAGCAGTCTAGCCAAATAAGTTGCAAAGGGCCCCTACACTAGAGGATGTTTTATTGTTGTTTTTAGTTCAATTTGCATTACTCTGTTTTCAGCGAATCTGTTTTCTAATTAGGATAATATTTCATTCTAGTTGTTGATCAATAGCATAGTGATAATTCACAACTGTGCATCCTTGTTCTTCTAAGATATTTGATGGAGAAAAATAACTCTATTTCCAAATTGAATTAAGATTGAAGTGATAAGAATACACAGTAGCTTAGTTTTTCTTACTGTTTTGTCATTCATTTTCTTACAACATAATTGTCAATTAACTATCTTAATGGATGTTTTCAAAAGCCATTTCAAGATGATGATGATCCTAAACTAAATGGTTAAATGTCTAATTCATACAATGATTGAAATTACTCAATACAGTGTTAATAGCTTCCTAGGAACTTAGGACTTAAGGCATAATTGACTTCTTATGCAGCACTTCAAGAGGTTAATGCTTCACATTTGAATTTTGGAGAAAGCCAAAAATACATTAGTTTTTTACAGTTAGTTTTACATGATTTCACCTTGTTTCATTTATATTCTCACTTAGTTGCATACTCTACTTATTTTTCTAGGACGTTAAAGTACAGACAGTTGCTTATACTCCATCTCAAGAAGATCATACTTCATAATTGAATGCTAAAGTAACCAGAAGTACTTTAATTGATTTCATTTTCTATCTTTACTTAAAACAAACACTACAATTTCATTTTTGGTTTTAAGAATAAGATCCATGGATTAGGACTAATGATAAGATAAGATAGATGCTTTGTTTTCCAAATTAGGTTCTAACTAGCCAATAGTGTTTTATTTAGAGAATTAGATTAACTTAGGAAGATTTCTTTAGATTCACTGAAACATTCTCATAGTTTTAGGTTGAACATTCTTAGACATCAAAGAAAAAAAACCCCCCAAAGCAACATAATATACAAAACAACGTAGTAAGGAAAGGTTAACTAAACACATATAGTGCACCACACTTCATCAGTTTACAAACCTCAGTTGATAATTTATGCAAGCAATTTAGGACACTAAATTGACTAATCAGGATCTTAGATGATTTTTTTTAAATGTTGTTAACATACATATGTGTGTATGTAGTTATTAATTTTTTTATTTAATTTAATTTAATATTGTTTAAGATTGAGTTGAGCTGTATATTTTTTTTAATGTAGCAATACGTTCATTGGTTTGTTCTTCACAACTTCTATTCATATTACATTTTAAATGTATGAAATGTTTTGCATAATATGAAATTATATTGTTATTAACTAGCTCACATTCATCTCAAACTTGAATCTATCAAGCACCTAAAGAGACCAATCTTTTAAAATGTAATATTTTTATCATTTAATTCCATGTTGTGTATTAATTCCTTCATATTAATAAAATTTACACACTAACAAACTCTATACCTCTAAATGCTTGATATATCTAGGTTTAAGATGTATGAATAATGGTTTAATATTTTTTAGATGTTGTCACATAGATATCTATTTATGCATGTGATTTATTTTTTTTTAATTTAATTTAGTGCCATCTAAGATGTAATTGACTTGTATTTTTTTAAAAAATTTAATGTAGCATTATATTCATTGGTTTGTTCATGACAAATTCTATACCCTATACTACATTGTAAAGGTGAATGAAATTTTGCATGATATGAAATTATATTATTATTAACTAGTGTAGATCCATCTTAAAATTGAATCTATTAATCACTTTAAGGGATCAAATTTCTTTAAATGTTCTCTCTCACCAAAACACACTATATAATATAATTTTAAGATGGGATTAATTTGTATTTTTCTAATTTTTTAATGTAGCAATATATTCATTAATTGTTTCATCCCCTTTCTAACCACAGGTAGATGTATTTTTCTCTTCTCAATGTAGTAATGTGTGCACATTATTATTACTTATAAGTCTATATAAATTAAGAATAAATGATGAGAATATTTTTTCCTTCATGTGTTAAAAGAATTAATTACTTTGATAAATTTTCATTTAGCTATTTGTTTATTTTTTCAATTTTAAAAAATGACTTCTTATTTTGATAAATTTTAAAATATAATTTTCCTTTAATTATTTTTTATATTATCCCTCATTTCTTAAATTTTACCTATTTAAATTTTTTTCTTTTCACATTGTTGGTTTTATACTTTAAATATTCTTTTTTTTTCTCATTTCTTAAATTTTACCTATTTAATTTTATTTCCTTTTCACATGGTTGGTTTTATACTTTTTACTATTTTATAATTTTGTTGGTGTTTTTTCTACTTTCTTCTCTCCTATTAAGGGCTTTTTCACATGGTTGGTTTCATACTTTTTAATATTTTATAATTTTGTTGGTTTTTTTCTACTTTCTTCTCTAGTATTAAGAGCTCTTTGAGCTTTTTAAGGATGAAATTATATAATCTATTAAGATAGTGTATGATTAGCTTTTCTAGAATTTTAAATTCATTTCAATCTTGGTGATATGTATTTAGATACTATTGTAGTTAATTAAAATCATATAATGTAAAATTGGACAAGAAACTCTATTAAGTGGACAATAGGGTAAATATAATAAAAAAACCCTTTCATGTAAGTTTATATATTACTATATAAAGATGATTAATAATTTGAAATGGCCCTCCTTGAACGAAGAATTCATAAAAGTGAAATATCATACATAAAATGTGTGTTATAATCATACTTCCACAAAGCGCTGAATTATACCATAAAACTATAAAGTGATTCGAAAAACACTTACTACTGCGAATTAAATCCCTTGTTCCAAATAAAGTTACAGTAAATTTTATTAATTGAAGGAATATTTGAAAAAGAAAGTCCAATGAATCACACTGGACCCTTCAATAATAGCAAATAGAAGATATAAGTTCTACAAAACAAATTTGGTTGTACACTCCACTGCTTGTACAAGCATTAGAAAAATTACAGAATCTAGTAGCTAATGACTGAGCGAAGAGACTGGAGATGGAGCCGAAGTGGGAGGAATTGTTATATAGCCAAAACCAATTGTTGTGGAAGCAATAAAAAATTATGTAACCTCACTTATCATCCCACGGTCTCTAGTTCTGTGAACCTCGCATAGGTGGGCGCAAGTAGACACCAGAAATTATATATCTATATGAATCAATCATGGGTTGAATTCAGGTGTAAAAGCCATACATATATTCATGGTTACAGGTATGTCTCATGTAGGATATCCAGTGAATATAATATTTTACCTCTGCTATAGTATAGGGTACATGAATAGGATAATGAAGAATAATAAGTACCTTCTCTAGCCACAATATTGAAATAGAGGTCAATGATGTTGGCACAATTGTTGTAGCAACCAGGGAGGCATAAATTCTTTGGGAAGCCACTTGCTATAGAATCTGTCCGCTACCCACTACCATCCTCTCCACCATGCACACGTTCATGCATTCACCCGCAGCGAGCATGGGCGGGCATGTAGCGTGCTCAAATTTCAAATTTTGAATTTCACATAAAGATTGTGTCACGGACTTGCTTTAATTGAATTGGCCTGGAAGAATAGTGGTGGCAACTTCTGTTTGTTGTCAGACCTTTGAAGATGTAAACTCATAGGGAAAATGGAGTTGTCGGGAAATCAAGAGACGCGGTAATTATTGCCATGCTATGTATGACCATCACCCATAGAAACGTCCCATCCATCTCCAAAAAGTCGCATTATAGACTACTCCAAAGTCAAATAGGTTTGGCCTAATGACATTGGAAAGATGGAGCTATTGGAAAATGAATGGTCCATGAATTAGCATGCATGGACATGGTATCATGGACGTTAATAATCAATATCTGCATTAATTAGACTAAATCATGGAGCCTCGGGAGTTGGAGTGATAAAATCACCTAAAAATGTATGGACATGTGTAATTATATATCCTATGGTATGGCATGGTGTGTTGCAATTAAGCCACTAATAATTGGATTAGTGACTTGTTCTTAATAATTTCCCACTGGTTCTCCATCTTCAACATGACTTGTACATTTATCAGGATCGCCATGTATATATAGAGATGCATATAGAACACAACTGACACGTTGTTAGAGAGATTTTAGTGGGAGATTGATCTAAAATGGGGCACTAAAGGCTTCTTATCAAGCTTACAAGAACCTCTCCCACTCCAAAGCTTATTAATTTCCAAGATCTAGCTTATGATTAACCAATTGCGGAATTAAAAATGCTTGAAATAGGTGTATGCTTGTGTTTGCCTTTAAACTATCTAATGCCTTAAGTTATGTTGCTTATACTGATATTTAAATACATGTAACAGTAAGTAATGCAACAAATAAACAAACACATAAGACAACAATATAATATGGAGTTCACACTAATATATTGGGTTATGTCTCCTTGAGCTCTAGTGAACTCGACTAGGCTCTTTGGGATTATGGTTGAATTATTTTACAAGCTCCACGCTCAACTCCATTGGTTTACAACTGAACCTATGGGTTTAGAGTACCATCTTATCCCGTTGGTTGTCCATACTCTGCAGACAGATCTAGGTTTCTCTGGACTAGATCCCTTCAATCAGCGCTCTGAGCTATCTTGAGCTCTATCTTGCACCAACTCCCTCAGAATTATCTTACTGTCTCTGGAACTCCTTCTTCTGTCTTCAGCACACATCACACACCAGCAACAGCTAGATCATTTGATCTCTTTGTTGTTCTCTCAGCTTTGGCTCTGGTTCTGGCTCTGGCTCTGGCTCTCAATTCTGACTCTGGCTCTGGCTCTAGCTCTGGCTCTGGCTCTTGGCTCTGGCTCTTTATGTTATCAATGGTTCACTTGAACTCCATGCAAATCTCAGCAACCTTCAGTTTCTCTATCAATTGAGCTCCCTGTGCTTTTTGTAATGCATCAGTTACAGTCGCCTCCATCATTGAAGAAACTGACAATTTCATCACAAGAATTCATTTACAAATGGAAAGGAACTAGTGGGCATGGCCACCAGATCGTTTTGCCTTCCTCTGGCCGAAATAGCCAAATAATGGAAATACATAGGAAAATGCACCCAAAACACATCATGGATGTTTAATCGGACTTCAAATAATATAGAATCATATCTATAAACTTGTCAGGTCCGTGTTCTTCATCGCTCATCGCAAATAGCATTGCATAAGGCCAAAACCCAATTACACGAAAATACAAAGAAAATCTGCAAATCCGGATTTCAAATAATATGAAATTGTGTCTATAATCCTTATCAGGTCTGCCTTTGGTCGCAATATCGTAATCACATTGTCTCATGGTCAAAAACCAAAATACATAGGAATGCACGGAAAATCCGAAATTCTGGATTCCAAATATTATGCAACCGCATTCATAAAACTCATCAAGTTCGCACTTTGTCACAAGTCGCAATCACACGTCGCATTGGCATTGGCTCCTTATATCGGGGATTCGTTGATCACCGATCACCGATATTGGTGCATCGTTATCGGCCCTAATCACATGTCGCATATCACAATCACAATGTCCCCGGGGGTCTTCCCTTTGACTATGCCGATTGCCGATCGCTGACCATCGCATATCGCAATCGGCTCGCCCAGGGTCCTAATATCGCATGACAGCCTATCTCCGATCCAATATATCATAGATCGCTAATCGGGGGTCCTTAAGGCCTTTGGTCTAAGTCCTCCCTTTGAACCTTTCGATGGGATTTTTCCATAGAAAGCCTTTACTTCTCTTAAGTCTCATTTATATAAGAAATTGCCACCTTTTCAAAGGACAATCGGCAAACTTATTTCTGCAATAACTCCATCATCCGAAGTCCATTTTAACCCATTCAAATTGCATTAGATTCAGATTGAAGAGATCTCTATAATGAGACTATTTCCAAGAGCATCCTTTGACTTTCATCTCCTTCTGTGAGGAATAATTTTAGACTTAGAAGTTTATTCTAGATCCATTTTGGATCACACCTTCCCACTAAAAAGAACTTTTGGTCTCCAAAAGACTAATATACTAATCTAAACAGTATATGAGAGTACCTCACCCTCTTCTTTTAGCCTCCATACACTTGTCTTGCATAGTGCCTCTGAACCAAAGCCTGTAAGCACTTTGCTTCCTAGATGTGCTTGTTCTTTTGGGAAGAACTGTCTTCCTCCTTGACTTCCTGCAGAACTCATGTTGAGAAGGTCACAGACGGTAGTTTGAACTTCTCTGCCTTGATCAATGATCTAAGGTGACTCAAACCAATGTGAAGTTACATCTGCTTCAAAAAATTTCATTTGTACCTGTTTGACATACTATCAACAACAACTATTAACAACAACAGGATTATACACAACAACTGGATGGCCTAAACTCCTGCTTCAACAAAAAAAATAGTTTTTACATCTTGTGAAAACCTCCATGTCTTTACATACACATACAAATGATTGACTAGATAACAAGCCAATAAAACATGCCTTTAAAACAATTGACCCTTCAAGTAAAGAATGTAGAAAAGATCTCAAGGACTCTTTTCAAAAGATGAAACACTTCATCATCATCTCCATCTTGGAGACCAAAACAACTTTTCTCAAGTCAATATTGCATTACATGCATGCTTAAAAACAAAGTAATCAACCCTTCATGTTAATCACACACACGTTCAAATAAAAGGAAATCATCAACATCCCTATGTTCATGCACATCATGCTTATGCATGCATTTCATCCTTCAACTTTTGCTTAAGTACACTGTACTTTTGAAGCTAAAATGAATACAATGTTGCAGCAATAAAGTGAGTCCTCTACTCAACTTTTCCATTCACCTTCTTGGTAAATCCCTGCAACTTGCATTTCATTAACAAAGAAATGCAAATAGATGCATTATATCAATAAACATGAAATCTTAATTGGATAAGAACTCTAACCATTTCTTACCAATCCATTTCAAAGGTCCTTCCTTTGTCTGCACATCAGCATCAACATGTGAATCATCTTGAAACACATAATTCATGGAATCTTCCTTTCCATTTCTGCCATTTTCTCTTTCCACCTTCTTCCACTTTTGTGGAAGCATTGTTGGATTTAGAGTCCAACATTTTGTAGCAACATGTCCTTGCTTATGGCAGTAAGTGCAACACATGTGCATCCTCTTGTGTTGGGTCCTTACCATACTAGTGGTTATCCGATTACTATTATAGTTGCATCCCTTATTAATATTGTTGTGCCCCTATTATCCCCATATTGTTATTACTATGCCCCATAGAATCCCTCTATTGTTATTTTTGTGGCTTTATATTATTATTTTTAGGTCAGCCAGGTTATATTGTGACTCCTTAGACTCCTATATACAGAAAGGAGGTTTTTTCATTTGAATCATCCAAGAATTGTTCATTTATGTAATGTAAAGGAGGTTTCCCCGTCGAAGAGGCTAAATTATAAGGCTTTGATCTATCTTTTCTATCTTTTCTTGAGCTGGTTTCATAACATTTGGTATCAGAGTTTTGGATTCTAGAGTTTCGCTGCTCCAAATAGGTCATCGTGGAATTTTCGTTATAACTCTTTTTCTGCGATGTTTCAAAAACTAAAAAAAAAAAAAACATTTGAGAAGAAATCGCGCTGAACCTCGGGTCCAAATTTGAGAGCTTTTCGCGCTATATTTGCAGAGATATGATCTGAGGAAGTTGGTCTTTTTCCAGACTCCTAAATTACATTCCAAACAGGTGACCTAGGTAAAATCGTCATAACTTTCTCTTTGAGCATCGGATTGAAATTTCGTAAGAAGGTACAGAAAGAGGACAGACTGTAGTTTTTTCTATATATTTTTCAGAGCCAAAGGTCGAAACAATGACTCGTGGCACGTCGTACAAGTTCGCTCTACTGAACTAGTCTAT
>APFE030282840.1:0-15196 GCA_000404065.3 Pinus taeda
ATTTAAAAATTATTAATTATAATAAAGAAAGCAATGTAGGTTATAAATAAAATATTTTAATGTTATTTAAGCAATATTAATTTGTGTTTAAAAATATAATAATAATTAAAAAAATATTTTAGCCTGGACAATATAATCCGTGAATAAAATGTTTCAATGCTCATGTTAAGTAAAATATTCCAATGTCAATTATGTATATATTATATATTGGTAAAAGAGAACAACACATATATTATATAATGTAACTAAGGAAATAGTTTATTAAGGTTAAAACATTTCAAATAGGTTAATTATTTTATAATTTTGTCAAATTTTAATCTTTTTGAAAGCAGTAAAAATTAGTTGGAATTGTAGTTTAAGACATGTAGTCCAAATCTAATGTCCATGAAGATTTCAAGGAGTTTAATCTATTATTTATAAAATAATAATTTAAACAATGAAAAATGGACAAAAGTGATCAAATGAAATTTTTTTGCTCTTTTCAGGGTTTGCTAGATCCATAACCCCAGGTAGCTAAAATCTATATACAAAATTGGAAAAAAACAATATGTAAACTTGGAGAGATAGAATAATTATAGGTACTTACATTGTGAATTTGAAGATGGTGTAATATAATGAAATACAATAATATGAATTGACTTTCCAAATATGTAAATTTTATTTGTAGAAATTGCTTGTAACTATGACAAATTTTATTTTCTGAACATTAGTATGTTAATTTTCAGAAAAAAATATAATCCATATTATTTTGTTAATGCAATTTTGATTGTATAAATCATGGAATTTTTAACATAAACTTATGTAATTGTAATTTTTTATTTTTATTTCAAATTATGAGAGGCATTATATACTTAAAGTTACCAAGATTTCAATCAATGCAACCTAGAGACATCATACTCTTATTAAACATTCATTTTTGTTTTTGGATTTTACATTCTAATGTCCTCTTCTACATATTATCATTCTTTTCCAAATGATTAATTCCCCAAAAAATTATTGTGAAATATGCTAGGGGTGTATTTTAATATTTTAACATATGTCAAAAAAATGTATTAAAATAAGTGAAAACTATTTTTAAAATATTTTATACTTAAAATATGAAAAGTAGACTTTATATGGAATTTTGATTGTATCAATGACGCAATTTCTAACATAAACTTTTGTAAAATTGTAATTTTTTATTTTTATTTCAAATTATAAAAGGCATTATATACTTAAAATTACAAAAATTTCAATCAATGCAAGCTAGAGAGGTCATCCTATTATCAAACATTCATTTTTGCTTTTCGGTTTTACATTTTAATGTCCTTTGCTACATATTATAATTCTTTTCAGAATGATTAATTCCCCAAAAAATTATTGTGGAAATAGATTAGAGGTGTATTTTAATATTTTAACATATGTCAAAAGAAAAATGTATTCAAATACGTGAAAATTATTTTTAAAATATTTTATATTTAGAATGTGAAAAGTAAACCTTATATGGAATTTTGATTGTATAAATGATGGGAATTTTAACATAAACTTTTGTAATTGTAATTTTTTATTTTTATTTCAAATTATGAAAGGCATTATATACTTGAAATTACAAAAATTTCAATCAATGCAAGCTACAGAGGTCATAATATTATCAAACATTCATTTTTGTTTTTGGATTTTACATTTTAATGTCCTCTACTACATATCGTAATTCTTTTCCAAATGATTAATGCCCCAAAAAATTATTGTGGAAATAGACTAGGTGTGTATTTTAATATTTTAACATATGTCAAAAGAAACATGTATTAAAATGAGTAAAAAAAAAAATTAAATATTTTATATTTAGAATGTGAAAAGTAGACTTTATATGGTTATATAGTTTGATAAATAACTAATTTCTCTAACTCATGCAAAAATAATGTAAAAAGTAAAAATATGTATGTGTTTTTTTCAAAATTTGATGTTTTCACATCCTAAGAGCCAAACCACGGGGTAAATAATCTCAAATCTATATGCGAAGAAACAAAGTCTTTGTGCACGTAACATTTTTACTCGAAAAAATTAAATTAAAAAAAAAATGTGTCCATCTTATTGATGTGTGTGTTTGTTAAGAGTCTTTGTATTGTTTGCCTAAAAAATGCATGCAAATTTCTTGTTGCGGGAGGGGAGTGAGGGATATAGAAATAGAGGATAAGGGGGAGAGGGTAGGTGGGTGGGGACGTGTCTGTGGGAGAGTGGTGGGGTAGAGGGGGATAGAAACAAATTAGGAGGAGATGGAGTGTGCGAAAAAGTGAGACAAGGAGGAAATGAGAGGTACAGAGAGATATGGAGAAAGAGAGAGGAGAGGCTATAGAAGAAATGTTGGTGGGGAGGCAGTGATGGAGGGGGGTGATGGAGAGAGAGTGAGGAAGGGAGTGAGAGAGATAAAGATAGAGATGGAAGGTGGAGAGAGCGAATAAGAGAGATGAAGCGATACAATGACAAAGAATGAGAGGTACATAGATAGTGAGTGATTACGGAGAGAGGGAAATAGATGGTGTTGGAGACAGTAGGACAAAGAACGAGAAAGGAAGGGAGAGAAATACAGAGAGGATAGAAAAGACACATAGAAATTATATTAGTTGAAGTATATAGATGGAGAGTGGGGGGAGAGAAAAAGAGAGTCAAGGAAGGACATAGGGAGAGGAAGGAAATTTCTAGAAGGGGGGGAGCTTGATAGAGTGGAGAGAGGGAGAGAGAGTGGAAGAGAGAGAAAAAGAGGGAAGAAGTGAGAGTGAGGTTGAGAGAAAGAGTAAGAGAAGGACGAATGGATAGAGTTGAGGGATAAGGAGAAAGAAAGAGATAGAGACAAATAGACAAAAAGTGAAAGAACTAGGGTGGGAAAGAGAAAAGGGGACATGGAGAGAGATAAAAATGAGGAAGGGGGGAGAGAGAGAGATACACGAAAATATGTAAATGGAAATAGAGAGATAGCGAGTTGGGGGTGAAGAAAGAGAGAAATTCAGAACTAGATAGGGAGGAATGGTAGACAAATAGGGATATAACCTGGAAGAATAAAGGGATAGAGAAGGAAGACGAGAGAGAGAGAGAGAGAGACACTAAGAGCTGGGAGGATATGGAGAGTGAGAGAGGAGAAAAGCAAGGATGGAGAGAGTGGAGAGGGGGGGATGATACATGGAGAGAGAGATAATGAGAATCATATAGTGAGATTGAAGGAATGACTAAAAGAGATGTGGGTAGTGAAGGAGGGATATAGATAGATATATGGAAGAAGAGATAAAGAGAAACACATGAATATGATAATGGAAATAGACAAATGGAGAGTATTGGACCAATAGAAATAGACAACGATATATGAATAAATGAAGGAGAGAAGGAAGTAGAAATGCTATGAAGATTACGAAAGGAGTGATAGTGGGTGGGAGGGAGTGGAAGAAGAGAGAAATAGAGAAGGAAAAAAGAAAGAAAGGTGGGCATAAAGAGAAAGGGAGAAGCAAAGATAGAGGGATGTCGAGAGAGTGAAGTGGGGAGTGGAGAGAGATAGAAAAAGAGTGGGAGATATGGAGAGACTTAGAGAGAGTGATAGGCGAGAAGGGAAGAGCCATAATGAGGGGGAGAGAGAGAAGGAGATAGAGGTAGACATGGAGGGTGCATAGGGATGGATGACATAGAGTGAGATGTAGAGAATAGAGAGGAATGAAGATAGAGCTGGGTATAGGGTGAGAGGGAAAGGAGGGAGGATAGAGAAAAGAGAGGAGGGAGATTAAGAGAGTATGGATAGAGAAAGAGAGATCCCGGAAAAAGAGAGATATTTGTCTAGTCCAAGAAACATTGTCTAGTTAGACACCCTTCTACTTCTACACATTCAGCAATTTCTTGGAATTTATCTTTGTGGGGAAAAAATAATGTAGCTCTATTGGAGTCACAATTTGCAATGAAATTCACTCTTTCAGGTCTCCTTGATCATTTTCATCCCGGATATCCAATACAAAGCATGAATAATTCATTCGCTTTAAATCACAACAGTTAATCTAAGTAGAGATTTATCTCTAATTGATTTGTCCCGTAGAAAAATTTCAATGCAAACGTTTTCAACGCTAGAACAAGTGATTTTTCACAACATTCCTCTGTTCATTCGGTGAGCTCCTTGGAGCAATAAAATTTACAGCATTTCTCTAGCAATGGGCATGGTTGTCATATGTCAAGGGCAGTTACCATGCCACCTCTTTCTGCACAAAATATTTCTAAGCGTCGAATGCAGCCATCTATTAAATCTCTTCGTTGAAATCCACATTCCATTGCTGGAGAACGACAATCTTACCCATATTCGCATCCATGGCGGCTTCCATCATAGGAACGATGTTGTTTCAATTGCTCTACCAAATGCACCCCTGAACTGAGACTTCGAGTCTAAGGTAGGCAGGCCAACACTGGTCACTAGTGGTACACCTAAAAAGGCCAACACTAGTCACCAGTGCTACACCTAAAATTGTTGTTTGACAGACAGGTGTAGCACAAAGTTCGAGTTCTGCATCAATTTGTTTAAGGCTTGACATAGCCTTTGCTTCTTCGCTTCTTGATCACAATCAACAGACATGGTAGGATTCACCAATCTGAGAATAAGCAATCTAATTTTACCATAGATATACACTCAACCTGATCTTGTTTTCTGCCTTCGATTCATAATGAGATATGCATAAGATATTGCGGGTATTATTTTTATGCAAAACTTACTGCAAAGCATCCGTGACTCAATTTATGCAACCCCATCAACCATTTAAAATGCTCAGCTTCACATATGATATTAATATACATATGGTATTCAGATATTAAGCTTCAAACATGAAACCAGCAGATGAATCAAATTATGGCACTATGAAATCAAACTTCCAAATAAAACCTATGATAATTGTTCTCATGGAAAAATGAAAGATAAGAAAACAAGAAAGATAAGATAATACTAGAGACAATGTAGCCAACAAGAAAGATAATACCAGAGACAAGAAATTTAGGAAAAAGAACTCAACCCATAAGTTCTTACGCACTCTCTGTTTCATCTTTTAATGATACGAATATATGACTTAGTTGACATAGGCATTCTAAGCAACCTAATTGCAGGTGCTCATACGGCCTAGGGGGCATCATAAAATTCAGATCCTCGGAGTGATAGAAAAGCCTATGATGCATCTGCGTTAATAAGTATTTTTTAACTGACCACAAGTTTGCACGTGATATTTCATCAATCCGCCTAGATGCTTAATAAAGCAAGCACATGTTATTATAGATCTATGCCACAACATGACAAGGAGCAATACAAAGAGTCAAAGATTCTTTAAAATAAGAAATAACAGTAACTGGAGTCTATATTTCATCGGTGAGCGTATTCTTGAATACGGTGCAACTATAGACCTGGGTAACTACAAACCCTCTATCTTTTGAATCCCTCTATCTTTTGCCTTGGCTTTCTTGAACCTCCCATCTGGATCCATCATCAATGCCGGAAGCAATATTATTCAATCCCTCTATCTTTTGCCATGGCTTTCTTGAACCTCCCATCTGGATCCATCATCAATGCCGACAGTAGTGATGATGAAAGTCGTGGAAAAGTATAACAGGATTTTTCGGCGTGAGTACTTCTATATTTCATCTGTAAAATACAAAAGAGTGAAATAGCTATATTTCATCTGTAAAACACAAAGAGTGAAATAGTATTTAAGATAAGAAATAACAAACCAGTAGCCGGAGCCTATATTTCATCATCTGTGAGCATTGTGAGCCTTGAATACTGTGAAATTCTGGACCTGGTTAACCACAAACGACGTTCATAACTAAAGAAATATTATTGAATCCATCTATATTTTGCCATGGCTTTCTCGAACCTCCCATCCGGATCCATCATCAATGCCGACAGTACTGATCATGACGTTCAAGAAAGCCTATGGAAAAATATAACAGGATTCTCAGCGTGGGTACATCTATATTTTGCAACTGCGTATCTTGGGTTTGAAGGAGGGTCACCCAGTTATTATCTCTAACATTTCAGGTGGTTAGTCTGCCTCCCGTCTAACTCCAGATAATCGAGAAATTATTGCGAGCAATTTACCAACCCTGTTGCCCATCTGATTGGAATCATTGCGGCTGCATGGCTGGAAGCAATATAGGAGATGTGCAAGAAGACATTCAAGGATCAAACTGATGATCAAAGGGGGCACTTGAAGAATGTTATGCTTTTCACCTGCAAATGATACCTAAATACAGAAAATGATATCCAAATACAGAATATGCCAAGAAAAGAAGAATGTTATGCTCTTAACATGCAAATGATACCCAAATACAGAATATACGAAGAAAAGAGACCCAAAATACAAAATATGCGAAGAAAAGATACCCAGAACACAACACGGAATAGCAATGATTTTATTATTTAGAGAGTAATGTTCACTTGGCTCTTCGAGGGGACAACCTCCAATGGAGCATAGCGCTCGATTACAAAATAAGACACGATGCTCCTCGGAGGGAGTTTCTATCCTTTATATATGACTCCTACGTGCAATACCATGGGCCAATACAGCGTATTACTAATACCATCTATCTCATACTACCGCCCATTTGCAACTAACTGTGTTCGGTTATTAATTGTGGATTAACCACTTACAATTATTAATATGGGCTTTATTGACTCTTGACTATGACGTGGTCCCATTACATAGGTAAAGGGGTTAGAGTGGGACCCTAACAAAGAATAGCCATCCATTATTCTTATTTATAATAGTGAAAATAAGTCTCCCCATTATGAGAGGATAAGTTTTACAGCGTAGTAGAGAAGTTCGCTACGTAAACTTACCGCACGATTTTTAATTAGAATTCTAATATTTTCAAGGGTTTTATCATCATTTTCATGATTATAGTTTAAAAAGTTTTGTCATCATTTTCATAACTATAGTTTAAAAAGTTTTTATTGATATATATATAAACAAGATTATATTTATCTTAAATTTTCATTTACCATGTTTTTAGAGGGAGTAAATTCTTTTTACTTTAAAAACTGTTTTTATATTAAAATATTTGATCCTCGAGATGATAAGCAAATTTAGGGTTAAAATGGCTTTTGACTAATTTAACTATTAGTTATAATTATTAATTTTTTATTTTGTTTTATTTTATTTTTATATAATTCGAAAAAATCAAAATGTTTTATTGGTAATTATAATTATTAATTTTTTTAGCTTTTTATTTTTTAATGTAATTTGATGCAGTCAAAATATTTAACAAGACATTACATTACTGTATCTATATTTTACATCACAGTAGATAAGATTACTATGTCAACTTACAAGTTTGAAAAAGCCTTTTAGTAATAACCCAAAGATAGACTTTACAACTCAACCAATAAGATTGGTACATTATTAATTTTATGTTTTTTATTTATTTTGTTTTATTTTATTTTTATCTAATTCCAAAGAGTCAAAATGTTTTATTGGTAATTACAATTATTAAATTTTTTTAGGACTTTAGTTTTTATTTTTTAATGTAATTTGATGGAGTCAAAATATTTAACAAGACATTACATTATGACATCTATATTTTACGACACAGTAGATAGGATTACTACGTCAACTTACAAGTATGAAAAAAGCTTTTAATAATAACCGAAGGATAAATTTTACGACTCAACCAATAAGATTCGTACATAAATTTGCAATTTTAAATACATTTTTTTGGAACTCTAACATTTTCATGATCCTAGTCATCATCATCTTCATAAAAAATTCTCGTGGGTGGCATCTAAAAGATAAATTTTACAATACAACATGTAAGATTACCATATAAAGTTACAAGTTTTAATGACCATTCAACATTGGTCCTAGCCATAACCTAATCTCAAGAAAAGCAAAGAATAACTACTCAAACATATAAATTTATTTATTATTGGAACTCAAAACATTTTCAAAATATTTATGATTGTCATTTATATTTTCTTGAAAATATTTTTATATATTATAAGATTCATTTCCTTTTCACACCCTTTTCTTTTCTTTTCATTTTATTACATGTTTTATATGTTTAGTAAAAGATTTTATATTTTGGATGAATGATATAAAAACAAAAACTAAGATGCTTTAAAATCAAAGTTATACTTAATACTAAGTACATACCATGTGGAGCTTTTAATAATACAATAAAATAATTCTCTACAATAAAATTTAGTAATATTGATCAAAATAATTTTGTTCCTTAAAATCGACTAATGAGAGATTTAAAACTAGCATTTGCACTAGATGTTGTAAAGGAAACACCATAAGTCCCTAGCACATATGGAAGAAGAGAATAAATGAAAATAGATTTGATATGTTTTGTGATCTAACTATAGACGAATTTGAGTGACAAATAAATCTTAATGTTAAATGTAATACAATCAAACAATCTACTCAAAATAGAGGCATGTGCAACTTCCTTCCCAAGTGCTCAATCGAATAGCTTATTTTCCTTGAGAGTTTCATCCCACTCCAGGTCTTTTTCTTTCGTTGCTTCAACCATACTAAACCTTTCACCCTCATATTCTCAAGCTAAACTTTTTAGCCAATAGCTAGTTGCTCCACATATTTTAAGCGTGTACGAGAATAGCCAAATCTAAATTATACAACGCTTAGTTCCTTTCACATGGTTTTAGTGTTATAGGGATTAACACACAATTAGTTGTGGCTGGAATACCCTCAAGGATATTCTTGGGATCCAAGGTAGAGTATTTTAGATTAAGTGAAACTTTCACATAGTAGTATAAATATATCTATATCAATGCATAATAATCAAAACTAATAAGTGATATTACCTCAGTCCTTCGTGCAAACCTACTAAAGAGCACAATCTAACAAAGAAGAAGATGCCTTTGCTAGCCCCTAGAACAACACCTCCACATAAAAAAGATGAAGAGTAATCCTACAACATATAAACTTTGGTAATCAGGGCATTCATATATAAAAATATAAAACAACATGCATCTAAGCTACTTATAAATTATGGTATTGAATCAACATGTATATAAACACTAAATTAACACCATCAAGTAGACAACACAACAACATATCTATATTATTAGACTAAAGAATAATGATTACAACCATCTTGGCTGGATCAAGCTTCCTCTAGTCCTCAAGCTCCACTTTCTCTCTCTCTCTCTCTCTCTTTACTTCTTGGCATCATAACAACTATATCTCATACAAAGTTTTGAGAATCATTTGACAACCATTTGACCGCGACCACAATGCTCAAGCGTCCAATATACAGATGATGAGAGACTTATCCTTGCTAATTGCCTCATGGGCTCCTTTAAGTAAAAAGCTAGGATGTTTCCTCACTTTATTACTCTTTCCCTTTCGATGAGACTCTATTAGAAATAACATTGTCCTTAGTTAGGTCGAAGGTAAATGTGTCCTGCTTTCTGGGGCTAACATTTGAGTGAAAACCGGAGTTCCAGTCAGTCAACGCATTCTTTGACCTACAGAATCTCACAAATCTTGGTTAACCCTGCCCTTTAGGCAAAACAGTGAGTTAACCTATGGACTAGCTCCCTTGGCTAGTGCATGGGGAGCATCCTAACTCCTCTTTCCTATTTCAAAAGTGTGTTACCTTGGAAAATAGGCTTGAGAATTAGGTCATGTCTTTAACCAAACTGTATTTCTCCTCGAAGCTAACAAGGAGGTCATTTTCCTATACAATAGATGCCCCCTAAAGTGTGAGGTTAGAGATGGCTGAAATACTTTATAAATTTTGTTTGGAAAGAGACAGAGAGGATCAGAGCTTTAAGACTGTGGGAAACCTGAAACAAACCACATATGCCAAAAATATAGTATTATGTCTCGAGTCAGGCATTCCCATTCTCAATAGCTATTTCAAACTGATTTATCAAAAGAGGTATGACAATCATGTCCACCGATAAGTATAATGTGGAACTATTTCATAATATGATGATCGTGAGGAGCTGTCTTCAAAATCAATATATGTAGCTTGGGAGTGGAAACAAGTTTGTGTGATGTGAACCTCTACCCAAGGTCTTAGTCATGGATTTATTTGAACATCATATTTCAGCACATGTGAATAAAGGTGTTGACGTTGAACATGTGAGAAATTGTCTGTTTCCAAGTCAATAATGAAAATTGTAAACAGGCGCGAGGATGGACATTGGTAATGATGATGGTCTCCAAGATGTGTAGTACAATATAATGAGTGTGAAGAATGATGTTTTCATCGAACGCTCGTAGAATGAATATTTTCTCAGCCAATGATGAAAACCCCAATAAAAAACAGGGTAACCTGTGACTAATAACTGTAATTTCCAAGGTAATTATATGTTTTTGAATCTGCTTCCTAGATAGAGTGTTTAAGTCGATAGGAAGAGACATGTTTAAAGGTAGGAAATAAGGTGTCTCACATCACTCGAAATGAAATGGGACAAGAATGATTTGTTTTGGAGATAAATTTTGAGCAATGGGTCAAACAGACATAGGGAATGATGGAAGTATATGGTCGATGGTTGATATAGCAAGCAGAGGATAGGTGGATCCATTGAACAATAGAAGGCATCCATTGAACAATAGAAGGCATGACATAAAAGTTTACCATGAAGCATAGACTCATGAATACCAAAGAGTGTTAGGATACAAGGATGCAGGAAAATCAAAGTATATAAAGGCTAAAGTCATACGATTGTAAGGTTCATCTGAGAGGCTAAAAAAAAAAGTTTGCTAAGGGAGAGCCATGTTCAAGGGAATGACTGCTGCCAAAAAATCCTTCTAAATAGAGATATTGGTTCACTATTTTGTTGAATTTTTCCCCATCTCATTAAGTCTAACGAGTCCAGGTGGGTAAAATTAGTGGTCTTTTCATATTTAGATATTCTGAAAAGATCTTAAAGAGAAACTTGAGTGGGGTCCCTTTGTCGTGGTTGATAACATGCTGCAACAAACCTTTAATACTACCTGACACAATTCCTTTTCTATAAGTTATTGTACGAAGTCTGGATAAAGCGATAAAACCATGCTCAATAGACATTTGCCTCATTTTATTACAAGTACAAGGGCACAGAGTAAACTCAATATTCTTTGTGAAATTTTAATCAGTCACACGAGGAAAAATCAATAGATCTTCGTAAAATTGTGACAAGTCAGATGAAGAAAACTCGATATGTCTTTTTCAGTTTAATGAGCGAGGAAAAAGAGATAAGAGAATCGCTCAAGTCTTTTCCATACATGTTTTATGAGTCTGAAGAAGATAACTCAGGGATTTTTTCTATTGAAGAGAGAGAAAAGGTCCCAAAAAATAAAGTGCTCATATCGTCTTCGTAGGAGTTTTACGAGCCCGAAGATGGTAACTTGGGGATTTTTTGTTTTAAGAGAAAGAAAATGTCTCAAAAAATAACACACTCATATCTTCTTTGTAGTAGTTTAACAATCACAAGTAAGTAGGGTCGAGGATTTTCAGATTAATGAGCAAGAAAAACACCATAAAAAGAATGCTCACTCTTCTTCATGGTACTTTAACGAGCCTAAATAAGGAGACTCGAGGTTTTCAAATTAACAAAAAAAACAATTACAATAAAAATAATGCTTGGACACTTGATCTTATGCTTGATAGTAGAAGCATCTATGTTGAAAATTGCCTCATAAGGCCAAGGGAAAACATTGTGGAAGTCCTTAATACGGTAGTTGAAGCTCACAATCTCCTTAGGATTGCAATTAGCTTCAATTTGAATGTTTTCAATGATACCCATTTTGACTGAGATATCAATAAGCATAGTCTTTGAAAGATTTCCCAAGTTCCCTTGCAAATCCATAGTTTGGATAGTTATATAAATTTGGGGAAAAACCTCACGTGGATCAAAAGAGAGGACTTTTAGAAGTGTCATGTCCGAATTAAAGGTTTCCCAAGGTCTCTCCTCTAAAGACAAGATCTCTTAAATAACTTCGTCTATAGGTAGTGTTGGAAATAATACTGAGAGGGGGGGGTGAATTAGTATTATCTGGTCAATTATTTTCTTTTTCGAACCTAGAACATATACGCTACTTCAGTTAGAGAAAACCGCATATATATGCAACTACAGATAAGGAAACCTACGTATACCATATAGAATTATAATTGAAAATATTCTAGACATGTTGAACATTAATCTATGCATCAAGATCATATAAACAGTAACCAGGAACAGAAAAATAGAGCAGAAGACAATCACACACAAGAACACAAGATATAAGGTGGAAACCCAATGTGGGTGAAAACCACCAGCTGCAATATGTCTCTATCTTTTCAATTAGAAATTTCTTTTTACAATGATTCTGTAATGGTGCAGTCCTTTACCAGTACGTAGGATGCTACCTGCAGAGAGATACAACCCTCTCTCATTTTCGAGCTTCTGCTGGAAGGGAGCTACAACCCCCTTAGTTCTTGTACTAGTTGAGATACTAGTACGCAGGTTGCTACCTACAGAAGACTACAACCTTCTCTTCCTTCCAGGGACCACGTTTCATAAATTTTCAGACTATATCCACAAATAACATCAATCAAACATCAAGAATTTCTGCATCAACCAATCACCTTTTCACCAATCAAAACTGAATCAAAATAAACACTTTTCTGACGACTGTACCCAGATCATAATAACAGTAATCACACCCCATTTCTAAACCCAGAACACTGTAGCAATAAACAGAAGCAGCTAGAACATAAATCAAGAGATGTATGCTACTTCACTATTCAGAAACCTGCGTTCATATGCTTTTGCGACTTTCCCTTACAAGAACAGCGTGTATATGCTTCTTCACTTCACTCAACTTGCATACAGATCTATAAATTCATTCTTTCAAACATTCAGATATTGGTTAACCCAGATTATCAGATTTATAGATCAAGCGTGCGCCACATATCACAGATCAAAACCATATAGAGATACCACTATTCCAGCCTTAAGATTTTTACCCATCAATAGAACTTATCCTTCCACTTGCACTTAGGTTCTTTCTTCATTCAGATCCAGATCTGCACCATAAACCAATCACATTATTCCAGATCTAGCACTTTTTCAGATATTCAATAATTCAGAAGATGTCTTGCCGAATGATGTCCTTCCTCTTTTATAGCCTTAGGCCATTCACCATACCACGGACCAAAAACCATAACAATTCAATACCATGGACCCAATACTTGGGATCAACACTTATGACAAGATACCATGGTCCAAAACCATAGGTTCAAACACGAAGGACTAAATACCATGAAGCAACCATAAGATTTCCCATGTGCGTGCGCTTTTCTCTGCATGAAAGTGTGTGAACTTTTCTCTGCATGAAAGTGCGTGAACTTTTCTCTGCATGAAAGTGTGTGAACTTTTGGTTCACACCTTTTGTGCAGGAGACCTATGGAACCAGAAAATAACTTTGCTGCACTAGAATTTATCATCTGATATGAGTGGGTTGCCATCAAGTACAACATATGTATCATAATGCCAAAAATCTCCCCCTTTGGACTTGATGGCAACAACAACCAATCACTCTCCCACTTTGACATCAAGGGCAAAGGGGCAGACTGCCATACTCCCCCTGAGTACTTGCTAAAAACTCTGAACGAGCTCCCCCTTTGTATATGCTCTGTGTTGAAATGTTGTATGTAACAAGATGTTCTACAAGAGAGAACATGACTCCATACACTATATGTAACCTTCCTATTATCAAGACTCATACATACATCCATCTCCCATCCAGGTGGGAATACACAAGATAGACAAAAATCTTTAATCCCAAGCATAGTGGGGAAACCAAAATAGGTCGTTACATGACCTTGATATGAAAAGAAGTACATGACATAGAGACAATAACAACTATCAGTAGAATCAACCTTCAGACGAACACACATTGAACTACTCCACCAGAAAACTCTTGAGAAATCAAACCAAGGAATTCTAAGATAATGCCAACAATGCATCATTAGAAGAATATATGCTCCCCCTGAACCTATGCCAGATGATCTCTGATAGACCCATTCGACCCACATAGATCAACAAATGTATGTGTATCCACCTACATACAACAGACAAGATTCAATAGCAGGATGATGCATCTACAACCCCCAACTTTTGTCTGAGGTATTCAAATGTCTCCCTGGGTAATGGTTTGGTGAAAATTTCAGCAACTTGTTCCTTGGAGGGAACATATTCCAATTTGTGCTTTTGTTCCAGCACTTGTTCCCAGAGAAAATGATACTTGATCGATATGTGCTTGCTTTTTGAATGCATGACTGGGTTCTTTTAAATGTTGATTGCACTTGTATTATCACATAAGATGGAGATAGGTGGTGTACAAGTGATTTGAAAATCCTGCAAGGTTTGCATCATCCAAAGGAGTTGAGTGCAACAAGATGCAGCAGCCACATATTTTGCCTCAGCTGTAGATAATGCAATAGAACTCTGTTTCTTGCTGAACCAAGATACTAATCCGGAACCCATAAAGAATGCACCACCACTAGTGCTTTTTCTATCATCCACGCTTCTAGCCCAATCTACATCTGTATAAGCATGAAGAGTGAGATCTGCATCTCTAGAATACCATAGGCCATAGCTTTGAGTTCCTTGAAGATACTTGAAAATTCTCTTTACTGCCTGAAAATGAGTTTCCTTAGGATTTGCCTGAAATATTCCAACCATTCCTACTGTATGCATGATGTCTGGTCAGGTACCTGTTAAATAGAGCAGACTTCCAATCATGGACCTATAGGTTGGTTGATGCACTGCTGTTGATTCATCATTTGCACTCAGGCTGCATCCCATGACCATAGGAGTGCATACTGGTTTTGAATCTTCCATGCCATACTTCTTCAAGATCTGCTTGAGATACTTGGTTTGAGATAAAAAGATATCGCCTTTATTTTGTTGGATTTGTAAACCAAGAAAATATGTCAGTTCTCCAAGCAAAGACATTTCGAATTCCTTCTACATCACCAAGGAAAAGTTTTGACTCATAGCTTCTTCATTGCTGCCAAAGATGATATCATCTACATACACAACAAGTATTAGCAATTTGTTATTTTCAATTTTTATATAAATATTGCTATCTATTGATCCTTTCGAAAAACCTTGTTGATGAAGGTATTTGTCCAGACGATAGTACCAAGCCCTTGGAGCCTGTTTGAGACCATAGAGAGCCTTCTTTAGTCTGCATACAAGATTTGGATC
>APFE030282841.1:0-28087 GCA_000404065.3 Pinus taeda
TTCTTTTGAATTAATACAATCAGGCTCATTTTTCTCAACAAGTATCTCATGTTATTTGTTTCATGGACTCCTTGACTTCCATGTTAAATATGTTTTATAATACTGGTTTTTCAGGTGCTATTTAATTGTTTGCCTTGTTTGTGTTTGCAGGTTTGCAACAAAGGAACTCATTTGGATCGAGGGAGCGAAGGCATCCCCAAACTTGCGTTGGACATAAGGTAGGCCTTAAACACACTTGTTTGCCATTATTTATAAAAGCACATTTAGAGAAAGATAGTGTCTGGTTGGTTTGCTTGTCATTAGGTCTTCTTTATATTCTAGGAAGGTCTATCTTGTTCGCAAGATCGACTCATTCCGCGTGACACTACTAGTAACAGAGCAACACCAGAGATGAAAAATAAGGATTTGATTATCTTTAACTCTGAGTTTTATGCTACCCTTATATTAATCAAAGCAATTATGATTTGGAAAACTTTGTGAATATGTTTATCCAAGAAAAGGAATAGATGAGACTATATCCATAATCAGGTTAAATGGGGGAGCCAAGGTAATCAATGTGATGAATCAATAATTGCTGAAATATTGAGACATTGCACTTAAGAATAAAACTTGAATAGAGAAGTTGGAGTTCTACAAGTGTGTCACCAAGTGTTGACGTTGTGATCAACACCCTCCAAAATTTTGCCTACACATGAATTTTGGAGCCTACTGAGGATCTAATGATTTTCATTCCATAGTCACTTCATTATATATTAAGGTTACACTAAGTGTTTAATTATTCTTCTCAGTTTCTAAGTGTCAAGGTCACTTGCTCACACATATTCAGTCCGCAATAAGTTCATGAGCACATCCTTTTACACAAGATTGAACAAGCATAGGATATTCATCAGGACAATGTCTAATCAATGTTGAACCTATTTCGACAATCAATGCGCACTTTCATTGACAGTCTCTCTCTTTTCGTTTAGATTGTACTTCTATTTCGGTGAGTTTTTCCAATTGTCACTTTTGTGCACCTTCACTTTTGCAAGTGTCGCTTTCATATTTATGACTATCATTTTTGCTTGTTTTCACTTTAATAAGTTTTTTTTCTTGTTATCTTCACTCTGGCATGTCTCACTTTCAATTTTGTTCGCATTTGCAAGTATCATTTGCACTTTTATCTTACTGTCATAAGTGTCGTCTCCAGGGCATGAGAAGTGTCACACGATGTAAAAGAAGAGTCATGGTTAATTTTAGCAGGACACTTTGGTGCAATGTGTCCTATCTATCATATATACATGTATTAGACTCATTCCCAAAGTTTTGTGCATTATCGCACTAGTGTCTTCACTTTCATTGTAATCTACATCCCAAGTGTTGCACTTGGAGGATGTTGTCGTATTTTCATCACATTAATGGGATCATGTTGTTCTTCTATACTAAGTATTCAATTTTGTGTCAATTTTTCTGAGTGTGTGTGATCATTCATAAGTTCAATAATGGTCTCACTTCTACCTCATCGATCCCACACTTATTCAAATTTTAGAAATCTCCTACCTGATCAACTTGACCTCATTCAGCCTCCTTGAACTATGCATTGCATAGTGTTAACCCTCAAGTTGATCCCTAACCTATCTGAATTACATAATGCATAACTCCTGCCTCCAAGGACTATGAATTACGAAGTCTTAGTGCTCAACCTTGTGCTCTTGACCTCCACAACTGCACAATTTACCCTTTCAGTCAGTCTCCTTATGTGCATTGCATAGTGGGAAGCGTCGTTGTCTCCCTTCCTCCCTGAGCTATGCAATTACGTAATAACTAGGCATCTCTCTCTCTTATAATGTGCATTGAGAAAATTCAAGGCTCAAGGATACCTCACTGAGGTCCTCAACTGCACAATCATACTTACCAGGCCTCCAAAACTATGCATTGCACAGTCTCAAGCTTTAGTATCATACTCTTTCTCTTTGGAACTATGCACTATGCAATCCATGAGCCTTTCCTCCTGATTAGGTGCCCAGTTCCAAGTTAATTAGTGGTTTTCATGAAGCAAGTTATACTAAGGGATTTATGAATTGATGTCGTCTTTGTTGAAGAATTTAGGGCAATTAGGTTCTGTGTGATTCTTCTTGCCTTGATAACAATTTGTGGAGTCTTTTTAGTTTTCCTTGTTAGCTTAATCTTCTTCTTCTTATTATTAATGCATGTGTGTGTACTTCTTCAAACTACTATAAAAAACATAAAAACAAGAACATAAGATGTTGGTTCTCTGTCACTACCAAAACCTCCTCTCTTGAAAGGAAAACCCCTTGGTAAGCTTTCTCTTATTGAAGCTTCTTTCTTGATCAATGCCAAACCCTAGACCCTTGACTAGAAGATCCTCCAAGCACAAGTCAAGTCCTTCCTTTTTCTCTACACTATGTTTTCCTGGTACTTTGTTCACCTCCTTCCAGCACTTTGTTCCTTAGCAATTTGTCCTTCTTTCAAACTTTGTTCTTCCTTAGTGTGACAAAACTACAACCCTAATTATTAAACATGCGAGAGGTACCCTAGAGAATTAGGGTACTTTTCCTTCACTAGAGGGATAGGATTCTTCGCTTGACTTGGGATGCCTTGTAGGCCTAGTTTCAAACCCAATCAACACTATTTTATTGATTGTTTGTCCCTGCTATCATACCCACAAACCTGACCAGCCTTTCTTCACACATGTGACTATTTCTAACCCTAGAAACAATCCTCTTCACTTTGACTTTTCTCCTCCTTCCTTTACTGCCCAAGGAGACCTCTTCTTCATCCTTTGTTACCCTTTCTCTAGCCTCTTCTCTTCGTAGATTTTAGAGTTTCTTGGTTGAAGTTGTAATGGAGTGGACAACCTCTATTTATAGAGGATTTTCCCTCCTTTTAGTCTGACTATAAGGCCGACTTGTAGACTGCTTGTAGGCCGACTTGTTATGCTTACTTCAAATGGTTTCTTTGGTGGTGTCACATGCTTGAAGGAGATTCTTTGATGGTGCCTTTGCATAGGAGTGGACTTGACTTTGTTTGGAGGGTTATTATTCAACTTCTATAAAAACATATACATGGTGCAACATGTCTTTAAGGTCTTTAATATTTTGTTTTGACTATTTCACTCACCTGAAGAACTTTAACTTGTGCTAGACCTATTTCAATGAGCAAGAAACTCATTGACATATATTATAAAAATAATATTTATTTTCTTGAAGAAATAAAAATATCAAAAATACATTTATGAAGACTAAACCTAGTTACATTTCCTTCAACACTCCCTCTTAACTAGGGAAGTATTCATACAACATTACAAGGTGTTTGGCTATGTTTCAATTTCTGAAGAATTCACATAAGAGAAACCAGATTTACAATCCATCTATTATAGCATCATAATAACCAACATTGTTTCCACAATAAGGCCTTGATTGACAACTCTATCTCTCAATAGATCATAGCACAATGTTGGCGAGACCAATGACTTATAAACACCTTTGTCATTGTCTCTCAAGGTACATACCCACCTGGGTGTTCACTGAGTATGACCTTGTAGGACTATACTTGTCTTGGGTTCCTAGCCCTCAAAGAATATCAGTCCTCTTGCCTACTCTTTTCTTGGATTCCCTACACATCCTCAAAGAGTATTAGATGCCAAATGATTACCCGATACTCCCATTATTTCTTCCCAAGTGAAGACAAGAATGTTGTGTCTATCTTGTGTCTACATTTCCATTCATGGCATTCATCTAGACTTACAACTATTAGTCCTGGTCTAGTGCATGAAACATCAAATGAAAAACACAATTGTCACTCCTTTGTAATCAAGGGTGATCCAAAACTCCCTCTTGATTAGGGACCTGTCAGAGCTCCCTCTTAACTTTGGACTCTTTCATTCATCAACAACTTCTTCTTTGTGTGTCCTTTAGCTACTTGATCTCCTTCCTTTCTTTGATGTCATAAAGTCTTTGCTTGAACTTCTTCTAGGTAGGGTACCATCCATCAATCACTTTCCTTCTTGGTTTGTCATGTCATTGCTTCCTTCATGGAAAGTGGCTTTCTTTTCATATATTAGGTTTCTTGTCATCTAGTTACTCCTTTGTCATTTGTCCATGCTTCAGAATACTCTTCTCATCGATGCTTCATTGTATTTTCTTATTTACATGCTTCAACCTAGTAGCCCATCATGACTTCATCTTGATATTGCTTCAATACTACATGGTGATTTTGTTGGATGGCTTCTTCATCATGACATCTTCATAGAGTAGAATCAGTTATCTACATCTTTAATATCTCTAAGGCCTTCATAGGTGTCAAGGGTCCTTCCTTCCTTTGTCAGAGTTGTCCTTCCTTCTTCTGAGAGATATATTCAATAGTTCTTTGTCAGATAATGATTCTTTGTGATCATGGCATTCTTCACATGCTTGATCTCTTTCTTCATTTGTTTCTCCTTTGATAGATCAGTCAACTACCTTATTCTCCTTGTGAGAGCACTTCTTTGTTGCTTACTTTCTAGACTACTCAGCATCTCTTCTTACTTCTTAGTCTGCAATCTTATACTCCTTATGTGAGCATATCCTTATGTTAACCTTCATTGTAGTGTAGTACATGCCTTCAAGCATGTCCTTAGTGAAAGAGATTCTTTCATATTTGATCATGTTATAAAACTATTCCTATGACTCAATAATATACACATGATAACATGACTAAACTTTGATGCATACATACCTCATCTTGATTCTCCTTTGATCATCTTAGCTTCATTTGGTTGTCCTTGGTATGGCCCTTATTTCTTCGTGTTAGCTTGCTTGCATATCATGCTTTTCTTGAATCCCATGAATGGGACTTCCCAATGAGACATCTGCTTCTTATTCATGAATATTCTTTTGAAGATCCATTATAGGATCTTGAAGACCCTTACTCCGCAAATGTTTCTTTCTTTTGATTATGGAGGTCTTCTAAGATTATTAATCATGCTCAATTTTATTTCATCATGGATGAGGTCCTATACTAGGTATGCTCCTTCTATGTGAATATCTTGAACGATATATACCATGCTCCTATATTCTAGCAGATATTTCTAACCATGCATTTTGTTCTCATTATAAGTGCTACTTCTACATGAGTATTTAGAACTCTATTGATCCAGATTTAAACAGAAACGCAATAAATTACATATATACCTACACATATAGAGATGTAACAGAAATAATACTTCATTACATTACTGTAAAATACTAAAATATGCTTACAAACAGAAATGGAAATAAACTAGCTAGGGCGATGGTAGCTTATCTCTAAGAAGAGATGTGGCGACTACATGCCTATGAACTATGTTACAATGAGGCTCGAAGGCCTACTTATTGTTGAGAAACAATGGAAAACCCTAAAAATCCAAAAACCAAACCCTAGAAGATGAAACGCCAAACTATGGGCCCCATTTGGGTAAATTGGTACATCAACTTCCCGGGGTCATAACTTTGGCATATGATCTCCATTTGACGTGTACAATATCTCGTTAGAAAGATCTATCTTAGAACTACAACTTTGGGAAGAGGAACATCAATCCATGGACCCATGTTGCTCCAAGTTTTCCCAAAAAACATCATTTAGGGCCTCAAAACGGCTCTGGCAGTTTAGGACCCGAAAAACTGCTAAAAATAGTAAACTGTGCTATAATTAAGGAAACTAAAAAGCTAAAAGAAACAATGGTGGGGGTGTAAGTGGACTGGGCGGGTGGCCACCAATATCCACCTAGATCATTCCTCCCCCCCTTAGGAAGCAATGGTCCCCATTGCGTTGAGTTCTCCATGAGATGAGGAAACTTTTGTTGAACTTGGTACCTAGTGAGCCACTTTCCTTGGTGAAGGAGTTGGCCTGATTTGACAATTCAATACAGTTGGATATTTTGCTGGTGAGCGTGCTTGATCTATGTGTCCATGATCTAATCAGTTGCATCTTGTTCCATGCAGTCTGGATTTAACTTTATGGGTGTGAGTTGTTCTGCAATGTCGGATGTGTATAGTAATGGTGGGAAGTATGGTTGAAGGCGGTCCACATTGAACACTGGGTGCAAGCCAAGGAATGGGGGAATGAGCTTAAATGGATTGTCTCCCATAGCTTTGGTAATGGTGTAAGGACCATATCGGAGTGGTATGATTTTTCGATAGGCTTTGGTAAGGCGTTCCTTTTGCAAATGCAACCAAACTTTGTCACCCACCTGAAACTTGTGTGGCACCTGATGTTGATCATGTCGTTGCTTGTACTTGGCATTTGATTTCTCCATAATGTAGTGGACCTACTGGAAAATATGTTGGATGTGCTCAATGAAGCTGTTTGCCTTATTTGTTTTGGACTGGACGTGAGTTGAATTTGTGTGAGTAGCTGCAAATGGCATGGTCACATCAATGTGACATAGTGGCTGGAATCCCAAGCCCACCTAAAAAGGGTTGTGGCCAGTCGAGCTATGGAGAGCCTGGTTGTAGTTGTGCTAAACATAGGGGAGGCTCTCATCCCATGTGTGTGGAAGCTTAAGTTGTACAGGCACAAAATGTGTACGATCATCCTGTTCACAACCTTTGTCTGGCCATCAGTTTGAGGATGGAAGGTTGTGGACTTAGCGAGTTTGGTGTCTAGTATTGACCAGAGAGTGGACCAAAATGTACTCAGGAACCTGCTATCCTTATTTGAGCTGATAGACTATGGGATCCCAAAGTGTACCCACACTCGTTCAAAGAAGAGTTTTGCAGTGGCTTCTGCTGTGATATTCTTCTTGCAGGCTGCCATAATGGCCATCTTCGAGAACCTGTCAACGATCACAAAAACACAGTCAATTTCCATGCTTAGTAGAAGGAAGGCCCGACATGTAATCCATGGAGATGGACTCCCAAGGTTGACTAGGGGTAGGCAGTGGGGTATAGAGGCCTTACTTCTTGATGGTTGGTTTGGCAATGGTGCAGGCAGTGCATGATCTGATGTACTTCCCGACATCTTGTCGAAGATTCATCCAATAGAAATAATTCTACAATACTGCCACCATTTTCTCAACCCCAAAATGCACAGCAGCCCGACTGTAGTGTGCTTCCCAAATCATCTTAGCATGCTCACTTGAAGGAACACAAAGGTGACCCAGGTGGCATAACAGGGCATCTTGGAGGTGAAAATTTGGAACATGTTGACCCTCCAAGACTGTCTAGTATATGTGGCCAAATTCTGGGTTGCTTTTGTAGAGAAGTAGCGAATCAGAAGTTTCTTGCCCACAAGAGTTGAGCATAGTGGTTAACACCATGATCGGTGGTCGACTGAAGAAATCTGCAACATTATTGGTGTTGCCCTTCTTATACTTGATATTCAAATGGAACTATTGCAGGTATGTGGACCGCTTCTGATGCCAATCATTCTACAATTTCCCTTGGGTTTGTATGAATTGCAAGGGTCAGTGGTCTGTGTGGATGACTGTTTCCTTCCCCAAAATGTAATGCTTCCATTGTCAACAGGCCTACATAATGGAATACATCTCTTTGTCATAAGTGGGATACTTTCGGACTGTGTCTAAAAGTGTCTTACTGTGATATGCCACTGGATGCCCATGTTGAGTAGGGACTGCCCCAATAGCATAGTCCGAGGCATATGTCTCGACCTCAAATGGTTGTTGCAAGTCTGGTAATGCAAGCACTCGTGCCGAGCAAAGGAGATCTTTCAACTCTATGAATTCCTTCTATTGAGATTCATACCAAAAGAATTTTTCTTTCACTCCTCCCTTGGTGACTTGACTCAAGGGCCAAGTGATATGAGAAAATCCCAACACGAACCTGTGGTAGAAGTTGGCAAGGCATAAAAAGCTGTGGAGCTCTGTCAGAGTGGTTGGAGATGGCTAATCTCAAATGACTTGGATCTTGGCTGGATCCACATGCACCCCCCATTCATTAATAATCTATCCCAGATACTGAACCTGGGTCATGCCAAAAGTGCATTTCTCCAAATTTGCACATAACTTGTGTTGTCACAGTGTTTGAGAACCTGTCGAATGTGGTGGAGGTGCTTTTCCCAACTTTGGCTAAAGATCAGGATGTCATCCAAGTATACCACTACAAATGAGTTGGTGAATGGCTACAAGATGTCATCCATTAGGCTCATGAAGGTTGCAGGAGAATTCGTCAATCTAAAAGGAATAACCAACCATTCAAACAGGCCCTCTTTGGCTTTGAAGGTATTCTTCCACACATCGGAGGGTTCGATTGGTACCTGGTGATATCCTAACTTCAAATCAAACTTGTTGAAATATTTTCCCCCCTTCAGTTGGTCCAAGAGGTCATCAATCCATGGGATAGGGTACCTATTACAGACAGTGATCTTGTTCAATGCTTGATAGTCGATACAGAGTCTCCAAGTCCCATCCTTCTTCTGTATCAACATGATCGAGCTCCCACAAGGTGATGAACTTAGATGGATGTGACCCTTCTGCAACATCTCCTGAATCTGTGTCTTTATCTCATCATTCTCCAGAACAGAGCACAGATAGATTGGTCCATTGGGCAGCGACACACTTGTGGTCAGATTGATCGAGTGCTTGACCTGGCAGTGCAGAGGAACTCGTATGAGGGAGGTGAAGATGTCCCTGTACTCCTCCATGACCTTGTCCATCTATAGTTGTCATGTGGAGGGGCCCTGTTTGGAGTTCATGGCCATCGTCTTCTTCTTTCCTTGAGGGTGTATCATCAGGAAAACAAATTTCTCGATTTGGAAATGAGCTTACTGCATTGTTTTGTAGTAACCAAAAAGATGGCAGTATGCGGCACTATCTTCAATATCTTGTAGAACTTATTTCCCAAAGTAACAGTAACATCACGGGGCCTTGATTCATACATAACATGTTGCTTCCATAAGTATGGTTGTCCTAATAATACATCACAAACATCAAGGGGAGCAACATCACACAATACCTCATCCATGAAGTGCTTGATGTTGTATGGAAGGCGAGACTGTTGGCTTACGCGAAGATCCTATCCTTGGTGAAGCCACCCGATGGTGTATGGTTGTGGATGTGCTATGGTCGGTAAACCCAGCCACTTCACGACCTCTACCAAAATTAGGTTCTTTTGGATCCTATGACTGACAATGAACTGTAGCGAGGAGCCCTTTACCCACATCTGAGAGTGGCAGAGATGCTCCTCCTCCTCTGGATCTTCGGGTTCCTCCTTCTGGATCTTCAAGGTGGAAATAGTGACATTGGGCTCCGCATTGATAATTTGCTTCCCTTTGTCATTCCCCTTGTCACTTTCTGATTCAAATTCAGAACATGCATCTAATTCTGAAACCCCTAGCTCAGCCACTAGTGACTACTTTGCTCAACACTCACTTGTGTTGCGAGTGGAGCTCATATGGAACTCACACCACTTTCCCGTGTCCTTTTTCAGCTTCACAATGCTGTTCTTTGCTTGCAGCTTTGGCAGGTTGTCTTTGGCTACCCTGGCTTGGCTTTTTCCTTTGTTTTGTGGTTTGGGGGCACCTTTCCCTTACTTTGGATTCGCAGATCCAAAGTCTCTCTTCTTATGTTTAAACCTTTGCTCGACCTTGATGGCATATCTGTATGCCACGCTGAGCGAGGAGATGTTCAAGAATTCTATTTCTTCTTGGATGTACTTGTGCAGGTAGCTGCTGTTGGCATTATGTTTTTGGTATGATTATATGTTACAGATGTTGTACTTGATGGCAACACCCATGGCATGGCTCTCAATATGATGAGAATTAAAAAATTTATTCATGTGGAGAGAAGTTCACGGAATTTTATGCAGAGAAAAGTTTATTTCATGTGGGAAAACTTACCTTTGGTCCATGGTAGTTAGTCCTTGGAATTTGAACCTATGGTTTTCGGACCATGGCATCTCGACAGACGTGTTGATCCCTAGAATTGAGTTGATGGTATTGGTTTGTTATGGTTTTGGCCCGTGGTATTGGTCCATGATTTGAGGAAGAGCTTGCCTATATAAAGCAAAGGAGATCATTTGGCTTATGGATGCTTTTGGGTTGAATATCTTAAGATCTGCAATATTGGGTTATTGTTTCAAAAGCTTGATCTATATGAAAGTGAAGTGAAAAGCGAATCTGTGAAGGGTGATCTCTCGAGCGCTGCAGTTGCGGAAGTGCGGAGGTGCCGCAGGAGACGCCACAGGAGGCGCCGTAGGAGACGCCACAGGAGGCGCCACAGGAGACGCCGCAGGAGGTGCCACAAGAGACGCCGCAGAAGGCGCCACAGGAAACGCCGCAGAAGGCGCCGCAGGAGATGCCACAGAATGTGCCACAGGAGACGTCACAGAAGGCGCCGCAAGAGATGCCACAGAAGGTGCCACAGGAGATGCCACAGAAGGCACCACAGAAGACGCCACAGAAGGCACCGTAGGAGACACCGCAGGAGATGCCACAGGAGGCGCCACAGGAGACGCCACAGGAGGTGCCGCAGGAGACGCCGCAGGAGGCGCCGCAGGAGATGCTGCAGGAGGCGCCACGGGAGACGCCACAAAAGGTGTTCTGGGTTTAGTTTTCTGTTATTGTGGATCTGGTTATCTGGGTGACTTACTGGTACTTGATGATCATTTGATATTTATGGATCCAGTTTGAAAATTTATGAAAAGTGGTCCTTGAAAGGAAAGAAGTAGGGGGTTGTAGCTCCCTTCCAGGAGAGACTGGCAAATGAGAGAGAGTTGTAGCTCTCTGCAGGTTGCAGCCTGCGTACTGGTAAAGGACTGCACCAGTACAAAATCATTGTATAAGAAGTTTCTAATTGAAAGAAGATAGAGACATATTGCAGCAGGTGGTTTTCACCCACATTGGGTTTCCACCTTATATCTGGTGTTCTTTGGTGTGACTATCTGTTTTTCTTGTTTCATGCTCATTATTATATGGTACTGACATACAAGTTAATAATACATATCTAAAGTTTGAATTAAGAAAGGCATACAGAAAAGAATTTGATAATACTGATTCACCCCCCTCTTAGTATTATTTCCAACAGAGCGAACTTGTACGACATGCCACATGTCCCTGTTTTGACCTTTGGCTCTGAAAAATATCTACAAGAAACTGCAGTCTGTCCTCTTTCTTTACATTCTTATGAAATTTCAATCTGATGCTCAGAGAGAACGGTATGACGATTTTCCCCAGGTCACCTAGTTTGAATGTAATTCGAGATTCTACAAAAGGACGAAGTTCCTCATTTCATATCTCTGAAAATATAGCGCGAAAAGCTCCAAAATTCGGACCTGAGATTTAGTGTGATGTCTTCTCAAATGGGTTTTGGTTTAAGCTTCTGAAACGTCGCAGAACAAAAGTTATAGCGCAAATGCCACGATGACCTGTTTGGAGCAGCGAAACCCTAGAATCCAAAGCTCTGATACCAAATGTTATGAAACCAACTCAAGAAAATATAGAAACGATAGATCAACGCCTTATAATTTAGCCTCTTCGAGGGGGAAACCTCCTTTACATTACATAAATGAATAATTCTTCGATGATTTAAATGATAAAACCTCCTTTCTATATATAGGAGTCTAAGGAGTCACAATATAACCAAGCGACCTAAAAATAATAACATAAAGCCACAAAAATAACAATAGAGGGATTCTATGGGGCACAGTAATAACAATATGGGGACAATAGGGGCACAAAAATATTAATAAGGGGTAAACCTACAATAGTAATGGGGTAATCACTAGTATTATAGGGACCCAACAGAGGTCATCCTTCACCGCAAGTTCTTCTTCATATTCCCACGCATACTAATCATAAATGATAGCACAGGTTGGTTTTCAACACCAACTCCGTCAACAAATTGATCCTCGTGAACAAAAAGTGTGCAGTCTGAAACAAGAGAACACAACACGGTCTAATCTAGAGGATCAACAAAACACAGGGACAAAGGATGAGGAACTAAACCCATGTGACAACCAACAGTCTTGTCAACCAAGTCTACGTAGAGATCAAAAGCAGGCAGGGTGGGAGGATGTGATAGTTCACCAAATGGATGCACACCTTCTCCCGCTTCACACTGCGGGGCCAGAGTTTTTTGATGAGGTGAGGACAAACAATCACTTGTGACAACGACTGTGTTCGTCTTAGATTTGGTAGCTCTAACACCGAGGTATGCTGGGAGGGGTTTGAATGATTCTAAAATAGGCAGATTCTTAGATATGTGAAGATACTGAAATATTCCTCTCGGAATTGGTAGGCGAGATATGAAAACGATACCAGAATTGCGCCACAGATTCTTCATGAGATTTCTGTAATCGAAGATTTTTTTTATTAAGTTCTTGACGGTCAAAGTTATGGAAATCATGACATAACTCTAAAACAAGGTGACCAAATGAGTGAATATATCTTTCGGGTAGTGTGTTAAGCCATTCCAATGGGTGCCCACGAAGCGTGAATGCAAACAACGTGCAGATCACATAATCCTCTTGGGATTCGATGTGTTCACATAGATTGGAAAAAACAAGACTATGCTTATCCTAAGTTTTTAAGCCTTCACTTGCATTTGTGTTCTATGAAAAGACATTCTAGAACTCCTCTGGGATTTCAAAATCATCTCCATAACACAAACATCTCAAAGGATGAAGAGTAACATAAGACATGATATATGGATGAATATTCAAAATAGATTTCGAGAGCTCAGCTTGTCATCTGGCCCTCCTTCTAATGCTAGAAATGTTGACGATGCTAGACTCACCAACATGTCGAGTGATCTCCCCGGTAAGAAGTCCCAACTAGACCTAAGACTGTTTAGAGTATGAGTCCCAATAGTGGGTAGTAAAACTATGCCTTGAGTGCGATAGTGCGCAGAGGTAAGTAAGCTATCCTTGTCGGAAGCAACTGTGTGACCTTGAAGCAAGTCAGGAAAGATGCATGGGGAGGTTCTAACACATGTAGGGGGAAAAGAAAGTTTATTTATTTTTTGTATAGTTGGGCATCACATAGCTTGTATTGTATCATATTTGAAATAGTTGGGTTATCCCTTAGAAGCCTGTAATAGTACGCAGCCTAAAAGGAACGTACGAGCTAGATGACATCACAAACTAAAAGTAGAATAGTTGACAATCCAGAGTGATACGTTAAACCAACAACACGCTTCAATAGGATTCATACAATAACATATAGAATAGTCCATATATCAATGCGTAAGTAAAACTACATACATTGCTAAAGTAACCCGAATAGTCGAACTACAATAGCAACATATGCATGCAACGTGTTGGCTCTGTTATATTATATAAAGTGAAAGTTCCATCCATACATATAACCATGACAACCACTAGCCCCAATAGTGGGATGTTATAGTCAACACTGCCTGCTCCTCCAAAGAGATGTGCTCACTATGTACTATGGAGAAGCCAAGGCTCATCACAATGCTCTCCAAGCCCTCTCTAAGCAATGCCTAGAAAAATCTTGGCTCCGAAAATCCCGTTCTATGAGTTATGAGGTTCTATTTATAACAAAGGGTGGGGTGACCCTTGAAATTCCCCTTTGTGACTCTTGGACTACCCTCACGACTCTTTACATTACAGATGAGTGTTTGTATTCCACTAATGACACTTGGAATTTCACATTACATCATGTTTACAAAAATGATACATTTTCCACATATACCCATGTGGGACAAAATTGGCTTGAGTCAGCCAGATAGAACAACACTAAGGCTTGGGAAACTATGGAAAGACCACTCATCAACCTCCTCTTTGTGATTGTTGGTGAAAAATTGATACCATGCTTTATAGTGTGCAATGGTGTCTGTGTACTCTTTCATGAAGTCCTTCTCGAAACGAACTCTTGCCTCCATTGCTTCCGAGTATATTGTTTTGGAATCTTGGTCCAACTCACCCTATAACATGCGCAACTTAGTCTTGAGCATGGTCAGACCAATAATGTACATCTGCATGTTATCTGCGCTGGTGGCTATGAGCATCAACTGATCAAAGTACGCATCGAGCTCCAGCTTGACTCATTTCTTCTCTTTGGCCTCAATGAACATACCAATTGATGGGGTGCCATACTTCCTTTCCATGACATCCAAACTCCTATACAATCATGCATACGAAGACTTGATACTAGTTATGAGTGACAAGAGTTCCTCATAGTTATGGATCTGACTCCGGATGTGTGCTTTGTCCAACTCCACCTATGGCTTCATCATCTTGTGTAAGTGAAGCAGGGCTCCTTTGTACCCCGTTGTCCATGTATGTACATGATCAACTACGATATGTATGTTTGCAAGTGTTTGTGATATCTTGGTTCAGCATTTTTGATGACCGTGTATGTGGAAAACTACCTTATTCACGATGACGAACCTGTCATACAATATCCACGTGATTATCTCAAGAGTCGATACTTTAGCAAGTATGGTCATCTTCATCTTAGCTCTAGAGGATCTTGTTGATTGTTCCTCTATCTTCTTGGTTGCTTGCAATTCCTTATCCATGAGCTTGTTTTCTACTATCAAGAACCTAACACTCGAACTGGTTGCTTCGGCATAAGCCTTTGTAGCATCAGCCAAGGAAGCTGGATGTCTTCATACATCTAACACAATCACCCATTCTTCCAAGTGTGCAGGTGATGCATGCTCATCCGGGTTGTGCACTCTATGTGCTTGTACAACTCTATGTTGCGACTAATCAAAGTTTATGTTGTACATCTCTATCCTCAAATGGTCCCCAAGGAGAATGGTATCCCCTTGTTCACTCGGAACTTGCTCTGATGTTGGAGTTGTTGGAGCTGGTGAAGCCTGTGGAGTGACCTTGGCTACTATTAGCATGAGGTCGGTATCCTGATCTTGTTTCGATTGCTCCACCTCCATGTCCATCTATTTTATTATCTATTCATCCTATAGAGAAAGTTCTTGTTCCCACAATTGCTCACCCCATTCCTCATTTGCTGATGGTTTAGAGTCTTCATCTTGTATTGGTGCAACTTACACTATCTACACACCTTGCACTTACTCCTGTTCCAGTTCCTATTCTTGTTCATGCTCACGTTGTGCTTCCTTCTTTCTTCTATGCAACTCTTGTTCTTCCTTGAGCTTCTACTAGACTTCCTAAAACATCCTCTCAGTATCTTCCAGATTTTGTTTTTCTCTCTTTCTTTGCGCAATCCTCTTGTCGCGTTGTTGCCTCTTTGCGTCTATCTCCAAGCTAATTTTTCCAAAAGTGGGTCTTCCTTAAAATTGTTGTTTTGATCCGTCTCTGTGCCTTCAACAATCTTCCTCTTTCCTTTGTCTTGCACGGGTTTTTTGTTTGCTGCTGTTGTTGCTGCTCCGTGCGATGCTACTACCTTGAGTGCTGCTAGCCACTCCATTGCAATGTTGACCAATTCATTGAGCTTAGAGGAGTTGTAACAATATCTCCATGGGTCTTCCTCTGGCCAATGACATGCTCCATGGATCTAAGGACAGTATACTCTTTCATAGTGGTCTCTGCATAAACCATGTGGGTAGTACAGGTTGAAACTCCTAGTGCTAAACTTAAACTTCTTGAAGTCTTCCACTTCGACATCTGCTTCTTTCAAACTCCCAACTGCGTACAACCCAATTCGCATAAGAAGCATGGGCCATGGTTCCTTATTTTTCCTATGCAATCTGGCTGACAACCCTGTCAAGATGTGGTATGCAACCTCCTACATGACCAACTTGTCTGTGGAGAACCTCAGAAACACATGCAGAGCTTTCTTCACATTGTACAGTGTGATGAAGGTTCCCTCGAGTGTGGCGTACCAATCTGCAATGTTTAGCAATGCCTCCATTGTTGCCTGGGACATGCAGGGCAGATCTTATTCAAATGTCATCAAGTACAGAGGGGCAATGAAATGGTCACATATTCTATTCATGACTCCTTAGTAGCTGCAATCTGAGAGAAACTTGCAATATATGTTCATAGAACTTTTTGAAGGTGCCCATGCCCAACCCATGCCAGGAAAGCATTAACGGGAACAAATTGCATCAAGAAAGTATGGAGACATGAAGAAATTTTCTTTCTTATCCTTGGGTGTACTCCAGGCATTCGATAGATGCACTTTCAACTGGAGAGCCAACATGTTCGACTAGTTGAATGGTTTTCCTTCATTTGCCAGCTAATCCAACATAGCAACCGAACTCTATGGGAAGCTCTTTGTACTCCCTTGGCCATACAAGTGGCATGCGAAGATGAACAAGAATTGATATGCCTTCCTAAGTGTCTTCATCTTGTATATCTGTTTGGGTGTTGTCCTGAACTTTGTTGTCTCCTTTACCCAATGCTTCAAGATATCCCTTATACTTGTGTTGTTGTTTGGAGTGTAAAACGGTGCATCCATCCTGCTTACTGGGAATGGAAAATGATATATCTCCTGATAATCCTCTGTCCTAAAGGAAACAAACCTTGTTCCACTGGCGTTGCTCATTGTCATTGTCTCAGGATCAACATGTGAGACAATCCATTGGATCACATCTGCAAAGGGAACACTGGAAACCTACATGCAACCTTGTATAGTCCTAACTTATGGATGTTCACATATACCTGTCTATCCTCCATGTTCTCCTAAAAGTTGCTTGAAAATATGTTGTTGATGTCTTGCCATGTTATCTTGATATCCTTCTCGATGAATAGGTGTGTGTTTGTGTACACATGCAAGCTCATTGACCCATGTTCAACCACGTCCTTGATACTGCTCTCAATTGTGGCTTTTGATCTTGCTCTTGTAGAAGCCATTGTACCTGTACTACTGAGAGATTGATGAAAACTTGTGGTACTTGGAGACAGAGCCACACTCATGGCAAGTAAATGTCAGATGAAAACCAAAATCAACTTGAGGACTGACATGCAACACACTTGGTTGATTGTTTGGGAAAATTGCACAGTTTTGTCTCGGAGAGGCTGGGAGACTGACAGTTAAAACTGTGCAAATCATAGTCTAGGCTACCAGTGAGTTGATTTTCTGTTGAAACTGCATAGAGCACAATCTAGCTTGTCTTGTTGAGGACTGGAACTGCGCAATGCGCAGTTTCAATCAACATGATTGCTGCCCAGGGAAAAATGCATTGCACAATCTCGGGGGCCAACTGGAGCACTGTCTCCCAAAACTGCACAAAGCATAGCCTGGGAAGATAGTGGGAGGAAATCTCTACACAATTCCTGGGAGCAAGGCAAAGCCTTCCTTCCCATAAATACACAGGGCAAGTCAGGCAAGGCAAGGTCTAGGATAAGGCAGCTCAAAACTACTGACGAGCAACTGAAAAGGACTGAATGCATGTGAAAATTTGATGTAGATATGAGTGAAATAAAAATGCATGCAATTCAAGTGAGTGCATAAATCAATCGAACAACACAACCAAGAAGCTCAAGAAGCAAGTCACCGAAATGACGACTATGGGTGCAGAAACAGTGTTATGCATGCGAAACTAAGGAAACGTAACGAAAAAATTGAAACAACACTTCTACAAGATAAAATGAATTGAAACGCCAGCTTTCATTTAGTAAAATAAAGGAAGCAACACTCGTACTGGCTGAAAACTAAAAAGCGACAAAAAAAGCTACAAAAGGCATGAAAAGCAAAACTTACCCAGAAAAGTTGCGTACATCATGCCGAAAGTTCCTAGATGTCTCAGGAATGCCAGAGATCCAAGATCGAATGTGAAGAACGAGCTATGATGCATCAATTAAATAGATTTCGCAAAATTAGGGTTTATGACGTACATGCCACAAATCTAGGAAAATGTGACACTTGGCAGGAAGTTTCTAAAAACAGTTTTTCATGCAACTCCTGGTGCTAAAAATAGATCTCCTAAAATCTAGGGATGTTTTTTGTTTTTTACTTTTTTCTTTTTCGAGAAAATCTAACCGACATGCAAGGAAGGATTGTATAGTTCTGGAGGGAACTGGATAACCTTCCAATACATGTGATGTATAGTCAACGAGGGAGAGCTTATGCGCTATTTCTGGACTGAGGGGCCTTGGCTGACTGGCCAACTCAATGTAATTTTCAAGAGCAGTAATGTTGGGTTGCACTGCACATTTCGGGAAGGTAGTGCAGCGGGTCAGTTCTACACAATTTCAGAGAATAGTGCAGATGGCATGGTTGCTCTACGCATTTCTAGAAGACAATGCAGCCTGGTCAGTTTCTACGCAAATTTCCAGAGCAGTGTCAGTTGGCTTGCTCTGCGTAATTTCTAGATCCAGGCTTCCTAGCCTGCTCTGTGCAATTTCTGAGTGTAGGGTCATTGCTGGGCTTCTCTACGCAGTTCTGTAGGGGAAGACAAGTTTCTCTCTAGATTTGCGTAGTTTTTCCCGACAGTCGGTTTGACCGGATGTGGACCAAATGCTGGGTGTGCTTGTGGTTGACCAATGGGACAAGTGAGTTGTACACAAGTAGTGAAACAACATATGAACTCTAATAATTACAAGTACCTGATCACTGCAGGGCATCTGCGTTGATTTCGAGGAGGGAGACTCCAAAATGAAGCGAAGGAAAAATTTTGGAGGGCAGTTGTAGCCGCTACATCAAATTGCCATAGTATTTGGTATAGCTTGTAATGTGGTTAGTTTTGTTTCCTTTAATGGATTTGGATAAAAAATTATATAACGTGAATATATCATAGGTAATATTTATTTATTATAGTGTATTAGTGTAGCTTGGTGGGTTTTCGTTCTCATTAAAGAGTAAAAGGGAGTATTATTTATACTTTTAATTTTATAAATATAAAAATATATTGAATCTTTTAAAAAATATTTTTAAATTGAATTTATATAATTATTTTATTTTTATGAGTAAATTTATTTACATTGATACATATTCACAATTCCCTAAACTACGGTTTAAATAGTTAACTTGGTTACTGGCTCCCATGATGTTGTTGTTGTCTATGTTGTATGTGGGTTGAAGGAGCCTAAAAGAATTTGTGACTACCCTGGCCTCCTTCATTCCCAATACCGCAAAAGAAGAAATGAATTCCCCAAATTTGAAGCAACTGGTCAATCTTTGCGGCAAATAAGAGCTCTATAAACCAGGATAAAAGCCCTAGAAATGGTGGCGAATCTTGTTCAAAGCAGAACTGGGAGCATCTCATAGTTAGAGGACCCTAATCTCAGGGGTTGAAACTTATGGAAATATACAGTGCCATTTAAAGGAAATCAAAGGCTCCTATAGAGTGGCAGTTTGAGGAACCTCTACAACACTCCTTGCTTATTTGATGCCGGGAAATTGTGTGCCAGATTCACCAACTTGTTACCAAATATTTGTCAAGCCCCCCTCTAGGTAATCCTTTCTCATTAGGATTTGCTCCTCCCTCCTCATATATGGTTTGAGACCTCAAATTTTGTTTAGAGCTCTAAGTAAATATTCCCTCAGACATGCAATGCTTTCCTTTTCAAAGTAAGCAATTGGATGATGATTCTCCTCTCTCAATTTACAACATTATTAAAGATTTCATTATTTTTATGGTTCTTCATATATGAGGGGGGATTAGTGGTAACTCTTCCTCCTTTCAAAAAAAATCTTATAAATATGTTGTCTGTGCTCGGACCTCATGAAGGCAAATTGAGACAACTCTTGGGTTGTTTTTGGTGGAAAAATATGAGGAAGTTCCATCCATAGAAATATCTCACTTAGATTTGGAGGATCTCCATCAGTTGTATTGAGAGGCAACCCTAATATGTCGTTTAATGGATCCTAATTCCGCATGGTTGATCTCTACCAATGGATCCATTTCGTAGGGACCAAAAATTGCAAGATTATTTTCTGCTCAAAAGGCTTCTTCATTGTGTTATTTGGGGAATTGGAGGACTAATAAAAATATTTATCTAAAAGGACCTAGTTTTGGGGCAATGTTGGACTATTTTTAAACACTTGGTTCCTATATTTTGACCCATCCATAATTTTCATTACCAATTTTCCAATATGGGTCAGAATTCTGAATCTTCTAGCTCACTTGTGGAACTACACAATCTTTCAGGGCATTGGAGACCCTCTAGGTTGTTACCTTACTATTGATGCCTCTCGTGGGTGGATTGGTGTATACACCTATGGTAGCTTTTTTTTTTAAATTGATATCAATAAAGGTCTTCTAGACCAAATCAATTTAAAAATTAGTGATTTTCACTAGACTCAGGCTCTGGACTATGAAAATAATGTTTTTCATTGTTGCTTTTGTCATCAAATAAGTCATTTATAGCATTCGTTCTTAGTGTTTAATTTTCAACATAAGTGGAGCATCCATAATTCTATATCTAAAAGTTGGAAGCCCTACAACCCTCTTCCTATGGAGGGCAAGGCCTCCTTTATGTTGGATAATGATGATGAAATATGTCTGGGGGATAAGGTCCAAGACTCAGGCCCTCAATCATTTCCCGAGGCTCATAGTGTGAACCATGCTCCTTCGACGAGTACAAAGATATTGAATAGTAATGCTTTTTCGGGTGTATTGAAGTGGGATCATGAGTGTGCTTCTTCAAACTTTGATAAGAAATATCCTTCAGTGCGCAATGAAAATTTATAAATAAATATGATCAAACTGCCTTTGAAAGGTTGGGTGAAGGGTTCAAAAATGAAAGGAAAGAAAGGTACCTTGAGGATCAACCCCAATATGGGTGATCCAGATCTTTTAACTTCAAGTGTACATTCAAAATTGCATATAAAAGAGCACACTAACCAAGTAACTAAAAAACACATGACAAGAAGCAGAAAATATAGGTAAACATGAGATCAAGGACACAACGATTTGATTACGGAGTTCACCCAATGTGGGCTATGTCTCTGGGCCCTACTCTGTAGTGGGGAGGCTTTCTTTTATTAAGTGGCATCAAAGAAATCAGTTATAAGCAACTTTTAAAAAATGGCCCTTAAACCTCTAATCCGGATGATGGCCTAAAAATAGAGAGCTCAGCTAGAGAAACGAAATGCACGAATGGATTCTTGGAGTGAAAATGTGCAAAATTGACTATAAACTTTCCCAATTATGACACTATCACCTATAGCCCTCTAAGGGAATAGTTTTAGCATATTCTTGATACCCTTGCTCAGGGTTCTGCACTCCAAAGATGCTTAGAGTTCCATCACTCCTCCATCGGCCGCCCTCATTGGTCTGGTCGACTGAATTATGAGAGTTTAAATAATAGTTGAGTGGCGATTTTTCAACACTGGACCGTTGGGTGGATTTGCAAAGGTGCTTAAGTCGGCGGGGGCAGTCAGAGGTTCCAACCCCCGCCGGACCAACTTAGCATATAGTTTTTTTGGAAAAGTGGAATGGTTTGTAATTAGCACCAATGGTTAAAGTTGGTGTGATCACATGTCATTTGTTATGATATAGTTAATGGTTATGTGTAATGGTTCCACAGATGGTTAATACATATACAAATATGGTGGTCAATTGTATATTGTTGGTTTCGAGGGTGGGTATGTCCTTCGGGGGTGGCCCGCCCACCCCTTTTTTAATATACAATACATATCAATTCGTTTAGGTTTGGTTGGTCAGGTTTGACCGCTAGCCAACCACCCTTTATATATTTTTTATTTTTTGATATAGAACCAACTATAAGAAAAATTCCCTCCGGAAAATAAGGGATATTAGGACAATTAAGTAGGTGACAAATTCGCTTGTTCTGGCCACCAAATTTCGTGCGTTGGGATTCCACCAATTTGTTGCCTCGTTAAGGTTGCCACTTGTCCGAGTTTGACCCGAACTTTGTGTTGGGTCTCCAAAATGTCATCCACTTTCACCTTCATTTCCATCATTTTACCCTCATTTCGTAACTCTATAACTCCATAACCTTACATTAAGTAACCATTTTCATCATCACATGGGTTTATCATTACTATTTTCAAAGTCATTATTTTAAGTATTATAAGTGAATTTGTGATTAAATATTAGGAAATTAACATGTTTTCATATATATCTAAAAGTGTTATGAGTTTTGTGATATTGTAGGCCCACTTGGAGATTCTAAAAGGGTCCTATTTGGCCACCCAACCACAAATTCCAATTTCAAATTCCTACTCATGAAGATTTGTGGAATACATGTGGATCATTAATTATGCACATTCAAAGGAGAAAAATCATGGTGAGATGATTTGTATCTTACATTTTTAGGAGATTGGTTGTAACGACAAGAGATAAATGTGGATTTAGGAGATATCTAAGGATATATATTATTGTATAGTTATCCTCAATTTTTGTATAAATAGGAGTGCATCCTTCATACAAAGGGTTGTCAATTATGAGTTGTATGTTGTTAGAGGGTAGCTAGTGGTTAGATGTTAGTGTTAGTGGCTAGTTGGAGGTTCCAAGTTCCATCCGGGATGTGATTTGTAAAGTGAGGATAGAGAATTCTTGTAGTATCTTGTAACTCATTTTATGAAATACATATTTCCACTTTGATCTCCAAGATGTGATAGTTGTTCAAGTGTGCTTGCTGAGGAATGGAGGGCCCCCATCAACCACAGTTTGCACACCTTTGTACATATTGGTAACATGGTGTAGTTTTTTTATTTCATTTCTTTTCAGCAAGTGCGTTTTCATTTTATGCAAGTGTGTTTTTCCTTTTATCAAGTGTGATTTCATTTCAGTGGGTGTGAGTGCGATTTAAATTCAGCAAGTGTGATTTCATTTATGCAAATATGGTGTGATTTTCATTTATGCAAGTGTGGTCTGATTTCAATTCTGCAAGTGTGATTTCATTTATGCAACTGTGGTGTGATTTCAATTCTTCAAGTGTGATTTCGTTTATGCAAGTGTGATTTTCTTTTCCAATCAAGTGTGATTTTCTTTTATGCAAGTGTGATTTCAATTTGTTTATGTTTGGTTTGGTTTGGATTGATTTAATTAACTTTCTCATTAGTTTCAATTGCATTAGATTAATCTATTCTGATAAATAATTGCCTAGTACATATAGTACAGGTATATCTTGTCAGTTCTATGAACCCCGAGTTGACAATTAATGACAGGGATTTAACTCACAATTAAATCAACTAACATTTTGGCGCCATTTCCGAGAAGGTATACATAGGTGTTTATTTTGAAAGTTTAGACAACTCATTATAGTTTCATTCATTTTTAGATGCATGGTTAAAATCATATTAAAATAATTTTTCATATTTAATTAAAAAAAATCAAAAAATTGTACTGAGATGTGTGCACGACAGGAATTATCAATGAGTTGGAGTAATTCATAGACAATTAAGAGTTTGAAGAATGTTATTTCAAGAAATTTCTCGAATCTTAGCAATAGATAGGATATCTGCCTCTCAAGAAGAGTTTATTTTAACTGCATGCAGAAACTTGTCTATCTCTCCACCTACACAAGAAGATCTTCAAGTTTCTTTTGATTCCTCTTGTCAATCTGTTGAAGAGACTAAAGAATCATGCAATACTTTTGATGAGGAGCAACTGATAGAATCTAAGATCAAGGGATGCATAATAAAGGAGGTTATTCAATGTGATCTAAACCAAGAAAGGAATCAATAATGTCATGACCTTATTGAAAGTTGGTTCCAATCAAGGATAAAGTCACATCACTCTTCCATTCTTCCTTACTTCTCGATTGTATTATCAAAACAACTGGGATTTAATGCTTTAATGTGTTTTAATGCATATTTTTCAGAACTAAGCATGAATATATTTTTACTCCTATTATGCACATGGTTACACTGGAAATATGCGTACACTTGAAACATTTTTTCTATTTCTAGTAGAGTAGAGTAGGCTAGAATCAATGAATAAAACCAAGTTTGGTAATGTGTTTTTTTTTTAAGTTTTTAAGTTAGATTTCATTTTATTTAAAATTTTATTTATTGGTGGTGTAGTAAGAGCCACCCAACTCACTAATCATTTTCAGGAGGATGTAGAAAGAGAATGAATATTTGAGAAGGAAGCAAATAGAGTTTTGAGAGCCACAATTTGAAGTTAGAAATCGAATCATTTTGATTTGTTTTTGAATAAAGAGTTTCAATATTGTTGACTATGCTCTCATTTTGTGCTCTCCGTGATCTGGAATATCATAAAAGAACATTGAACCAAGTTAGTTTTAAAATTTTGCGATAAAAATTGGATAAGAGATCTAAATTCATAATCAAAAGTATAATTATAGTTTTTTAAAAAGCTCAAACAACAAAACTAATGTCTCCAACAGATCCAACATTGTCGAAAACCCTATTTTGACTCTTTTTGCACCTCATTTGGACAAAAATTGAATAAAATATCATTTTTTTAAGTTTCTACCCAATTTTGCTATTAATAATCCTACAATTTGACCCAAACTCGGCCTGTGCGCCCAAAACACGGAAACTGCATGAAAACCTAGCCTATATTCCTGACCGACAGTCAAATTTGTAGGACGGATAAAATTGCCACTAAGCCCTAGTTCTGAATATTATGTTCACGTGGCACCATCTGACCATCTTGGGTGCCTAATATTTTGGGTTGAACGCCAACGAATTTCTGGCCCTATTCCTTCGCTGCACCCATGGTCATATGGCACCATGTTCCTTAGGGCTAGCCCCTTTCATTTTTGCACTGGCACCTGCATTCCTTAGCGTTGGTTATATGGTCGATGCATGGGATCATGGACTAAGCTAAGGCCTAGCCCTTCGTCCCCGCCTATGGTTCTATGGCGTTGGAGGGCCAAGGGTTAGGGCTTAGCCTCGACCCCTTTCCCCAAATGCTTGTCCATCACATGATAAATACAATTTTGAAGCTTTGGTTAACAAGAAACGTGTGGTAGGAAGATTGGTAGAGCAATTTGTTGGTTTATGTGAGGTTGTGGTTTTGATTCCCATGGAGGGTGGTTCGACCCTAAACAAAAAAATTTGAATTAGGAGGAGGCCACGTGGCACTCGCTCGTTGGCCCACCACAATAAAACCATAACCAATTAAAAACCAACATGTGTAAACCAATCGACCAATGACAAGTTTCAAACGCACATTGGCCAATGAGAAACAATCAAACTTGCCATGTCATGACCCAATCAACATATGCACTGCTGACTTGGCATTCCTGCAACTCAATTTATTTTTTTTTAACTATTTCCTAAAACAAACATAACATGATTATGGGAGCATCTGAATTCGGATTTCAATGAAACGAAGTGCGTTGGATTCAGGGCAACGAGATCTACACTTTGGCGTTAGTTTCAAGTTGATCCAAGAATTTTTAGCATTTTCTTGATCCACGAGATCATGGAAAAGGGTGGAGCGCTAGAAAAAAAGGACAAATGTAGTCATAGGCTTTGACCTTCATTAAAACCTGCAAACATTAGAAAACCAAACTACAATAATTGACAAACCACCATCTGAATCTAAATGCAAGTCGTAAGAGCGGCAAGGCAGTGCAACAATCCAGATTTTTGGTAGCTGCAAAATTGACACAATTCAGTAGCTTTATGTAAATTTGGTTTATGGTTTATTGATGAAGCATTACATGTGTGGAGAAGAGGTCTCAAGCTAAAAATTGGTTAGAAACAAAATGAAGAAATCACCAACAAAATAATAACAGGTATTCCATGGTACTGATTAGGTAAAAGTGCATTTAATTTTTTGTTCTTAAATTTGCTTTATTAGTATTATTTCTGATTTTTTTGTGTATATATCAAATAAAGAGAGACTAATCACCTCTCTCTTTGGATAGTCTTACATTTTATTGCAAAATTTGCTAAGTTTTTACAGGTTCTAGGACAATGAAAGAAGATAACTATATGCACGAGTACCTTTTTAAAATATCGAGTTTCTTTCCGAATATCATGATCATTCAATGTAAAAATAGATCCACTAAACCATTTATACTAAACACGTACCAATTTTACCATTTCTACACATTTTAAGCTTGCAGTTGATCCATAATTGTCCATCTCCCTACTACCAAAAACTTGTTTCCCTTGCAATATTCATACTTTCATGCCTCATTTTCACTCACCCTTAACCAAAAATATAAAATCATTCAACTTCCTTACAAAGTTGAGTCACCCCATTTTCCTTTTCCTTTATGTCAAATAAACCTTGCTTCAATGCAAAATTTCCATCTATAGTTCTTCAAATTATTATTGCATACTTGTGTTAGATGATGGAGGATTCATTAAGGCCTCCCTTCTAACAAGTTTTGACCCATCAACCCCAACACATCATATGGGATCAAAACTAGAGATCTTTCAAGTACCTTGAGGCTTTCATGCCTTAATGGCAAGTTCTCTTGCCAATAAACAATGAGAATACATCAATGTCCCCAGTTTTTCAGATCTTCTAGGTGACTTGACTACGACACATCTATTCGTACCTAGTAATATGTACTTAGGCATATTGACTCTCATTGACATCAATGGTGAGGAGTCTCGTGTTGGTTAATGGAGTTCATTAATGGCCAGTAATCCAACAATTTATATTCTATGTTCGACATCGACACATCTATTCACATAGATAAGAATTATGCCATCGAGTGGGAACGAATTAAGACTACATGATTTCAGTAGTTTGCAGCAGGAGTCAATTCAACAACCATAGCAATAAAGATTCCAATCTCATCCTCAATTCATACAACCAAGGGAAAGAAGAAGCAAATCATATTCTTTTACTTCACATCTATGATCCAACAGTAGTAGCCACTCTTCTATATACATAGCTTGTCCACTTTTCAAGTACGTGAAGGTATGTAATTTTCTAATCTTTAATCATGTAATTCCTTAAATGCTAAAATTGTGATTTTGGAAAATCCCTCACCACATTCATATTCCCTTTTTCATTTGCCAAGAAATGAAAACACCTTGATTTTGGGGGAAGGGATATTCATATTTTATACCACATGTCACATTTCAATTCATCCTAACCAACATATTTTTCCCAAATCAACTATTATTGTATTTTGATTCAAAAAAGTTTATATGTTTTGCAATGATCAATTGATGAGCACATTAAATGGCTCATATTCATTATGGAACTTAAAAAATAATTCTCAATGTTTTCAAGTATTTTGATGCAACAAAATAGTAAAATATTGTTACACAAGAAGCAATACTCATAAAATTTTGGTTGTCACACAAGAACCAACCATAAAAAAATATATGTTACAATCAAATGTATTTCAAAGTACACTTTGCAAAAAAGAATAAAATTGTCAAATGATATTATTATGCTAAGTTAAAAGAGAATCAATACAAAGCCAAAAGCTCATATAGAAGCAAAACATTTCAAGAAGATCAACTAATGATTAAGTGAATCAATGAAAAGTTGCATGAGGACATGCAACATCTCCAGTTGGGGGATATGTTGGCTCTCCAAAATGTCATCCACTTTCACCTTCATTTCCATCATTTTACCCTCATTATGTAACTTTGTAATTCCTTAACCTTACATTAAGTAACCATTTTTATCATCACATGGGTTTATCATTACTATTTTCCAAGTCATTTATTTTAAGTATTATAAGTGAATTTGTGGTTAAATATTAGGAAATTAACATGTTTTCATATATATCTAAAAGTATTATGAGTTTTGTGACATTGTAGGCCTACTTGAAGATTCTAGAAGGGTCCTATTTGGCCACCCAATCAGAAATTCGAATTTCAAATTCCAACTCATGGAGATTTGTGGAATAAATGTGGATCATTAAATATGCACATTCAATGGAGAAGAATCATGGATAAGAGGATTTGTATCTTACATTTTTAGGAGATTGATTGTAACCACAAGAGATAAATGTGGATTTAGGAGAGATATAAGGATCTATATTTATTGTATAGTTATCCTCAACTTTTGTATAAATAGGAGTGCACCCTTCATACAAAGGGTTGTTAATTGTAAGTTGTAAGTTGTTTGAGGGTAGCTAGTGGTTAGATGTTAGTGATAGTGACTAGTTGTTAGTTGCTAGTTGGAGGTTCCAAGTTCCATCCAAGATGTGATTTGTAAAGTGAGGATATAGAATTATTGTAATATCTTGTAACTCATTTTATGAAATACATATTGTTAGGTCCCTATAATACTAGTGATTACCCCATTACTATTGTAGTTGTATCCCTTATTAGTATTGTTGTGCCCCTATTGTCCCCATATTGTTATTACTGTGCCCCATAGAATCCCTCTATTGTTATTTTTGTGGCTTTATATTAT
>APFE030282844.1:0-13932 GCA_000404065.3 Pinus taeda
CAATTTTTACAGAAAAAATGATCGCACATTATGAGGATACAAAGAGCAACACCTTCTTTAGCCAATTGATAAATCTCAAACAAAAGGGTTCAATGGCAGAGCACATTGAGGACTTCCAAAAATTGAATATAAGGGTAATGATATTCCAGAAAAGAAGAGGATTGATGTCTTCATAGTGAATTTAAAGGATAACATTCAACATGAAGTTCGTCTTTGGGAACCTAACTCATTGGAGAAGGCATTCAAGTTGGCAAGAAAAATGGAAAGAAAAAGTATGGAAACAAGTAAGCCTAAAACTCTCAACTATAAATATGGAAGTGTTGTTGCCCCTAGCCTTCTACAACCTACAAGGTTGACACCACAACAATTGGAAGAAAAAAGAGAAAAATGGCTTTGTTACAGTTGTGAGAGCAAATACACTAAAGGTCATAAGTGTGTTGAAAAGAAATTATTTTACATGGTTGTGAAGAGGAGGAAGAAAAGGAACAAGAAACATAAAAGAAGAGGATATACACCATGAACAAACCCTAGAGAAAGAAGAAATGAATCTGACCATATCATGTAATGCACTCGCCGGAATTATCACTAATCAAGCTATCAAGATAGAAGGACATATCAAGAAGAAAAAGGTAATAGTGTTGATTGATTTAGGTAGTACCCATAATTTTATTCATTGTAAGATAGCCAAGGAATTGAATTGCTTCCTATAACAAGCACCAGAGTGTCAAGTGATGGTTGCGAGTGGAGGAACCATAAATTTCTCTGGAAAGTTCCATAATATCAAGCTATCCATGGGAGAGTATGTATTGAATAACCCAATGATTTCCATTCCAATGGGTGGTGTTAATGTTTTGCTAGGAGTCCAATGGCTACAATCCTTGGGTAAAATAACCTTTAATTTTCAAGAACTTTTCATGAAATTTTTTTGGGGAGGAAAGGAAGTTGAAATAAGGGGTATCGCATGAAAACTGGGAAAGATAATAAGCTATAATAGAATGACAAAGATTCTAAACAAAGAACAACAATGCGTAATTTCAAAATTATGTTCACTAGAGGTTCCCACATCGAAATCATCTATTTCTCCATATCTCCAAAAGTCTTAGACAATCATTCCAAGTATTTGAGACTCCCAAAGGCCTCCCACATATTCATGATCATGATCATGCTATTCATTTGATTCCAGGATGTGTTCCTATAAACATCAAACCTTACCTAATGGGAAGACACTTCAAGGTAAGAACAAATCATGATAGTCTTAAATACTTTTTAGAAAAAATATTATCTTCATAAGAACAACAAAAATGGGTCACAAAGATGTTGGGTTATGACTTTGAAATCATCTACAAAAAAGGGATGCAAAATGTTGTTGCAGATGCACTCTCAGAAAAGGATGAGGATGTGGAAGCATTGTTTTGTGCAATTTCTATTGTCCAACTAGATTGGATAAAAGACGCAAAGGATGAATGGAACAATGAATAAGAAGTGTGGGAACTCATTCAAAAGTTTTAGAAGATCCCATTTCAAACAATATTGCCACAACTTGACGAAGACGGAAAAATCATATTGGAACCCGAAGCAGTCACAGAAGCAAGAAATCGACAGCTATGAAATCGATTAATTTCAGAGTATCTCATCAAGTGGAATAACTTAGCTACTGAAGATTCCACATGGGAGGATGAGTACTTTATATAGAAGCATCCAAAACTACTCAAGTGTTGAGGACAATAGTTTTTGAAGGAGAGGGGAATGTTGGGTCCGTATACTACTAGTGTAAACCCTTATTGTTATTAATGCAACACCCTTATTGTATTATTCTGCCCATATAGTCCCCATGTTGTTATTATTGTACCCCATAGAAGCCTACTATTGTTATTGTAGTGCCCCTAAAATATTATTGTTATGTAGGCTCTGATTATATTGGGATCGCTTGGACTCCTATATATAGAAAAGAGGTCTTCTCATTTGTATCATCCAAGAATTCTTCATTTGTATAATGTAAAGGAGGTTGCCCCCTTGAAAAGGATGATTTATAAGTTGTTGATATATATTTTCTATCTTTTTGTGAGTTGGTTTCATAACATTTCACTAGGTCTATGTATTCTTCTTCTTTAAGCCATATTGTGGTAAATTTGAAGGGGCTCGTCGTTTTTTTCCTCATCCATATGATTTCCAAGAATATAGGGTAATAATCAGATTCAACCCCATTTCTAACCCATTTCCACATTAGATAAATCCTTTACCCCTGTTGTTCCTTAAGAAACCAATTTCCTGGCTATGGGGAAATTGTGCTTAAGACATTAACAAATATTATTTACTGTCACTTATTATTTTTTGTGTTCTCAAATGAAGCACCTGGAAATCTTGGTCTTTCACTCTTAATACATGTATGAATAAAACATATTAGAATGCCATTTGTTGCTAGATATAAATGATGAAAGAAGAAATTTTGACGGAGAAGTTAAAGATAATATGTTGATCTTTCACATAAACTACTATCTGTAACTTAGAGGAAATATGATAATGAGAATTGAATCATAGACAATATGATGGTATTTCACAAAAACTATTATCTGTAACTTAGAAAGGAAGTGAGGACATAGGAGCGCTCTTTTAAGGAATTTTAACTTTATCTGCATAAGCAAATAAAGACCTGTAGCTTCATTACTATACTTGATAGCATGAAACATGACAGAGAAGCTTACAAAATTATATGCAACAACTCATGGAAACTTCTTACTCTTTCATTAATCAACGATGATATCAGGAATACAATGGCCTAGTCTCTGGCTTCTCCAAAGTTTGAACCCTTTCTTAGTAAATTTTCCTCTTTTTATACATTGTGGTACAATTGTTGATTTCTGAAACTGCCCAAATTATCTAACTGCTTTTCTAACTATATGAAGTAAAAACTATTAAAGAATTTTATAGAGGGTAAAAGACACCTCCAAGAACATGAAATAACAAGAACATAACTGGATTCAGAAGGGGATGATAACTACTGGCTTGCTCTGTTGATCCACTGTGAATTCCTCTATAAATGCCATAATTATGCTTGATTCGTTTTGGTCATAATGAAACACATTTAGATTGTATAATCTTGGGCTTACAAGGGCATTCTGATTGGCCAAAATGCAAAGAAACATATGAGATTGTCTTCCTCTCCAGCTACGGCTTTAACCCTGATTTTCCACTTTACATAGTGAAATTAACATGAACCTGTAATTAATACGGAACTCAAAAGAGTTAATTTTTCTTTATAAACCTATCAAACCCGCTCGTTCAGCACTTCGTTGACTTCCATTGCAAATCGCAATCGGCCCGATAATCACTGCAAAACTTAACTTATGCACCCTTAGGTCGCATTACTATGGAAGTGTTGGACTTATTCATAAATCTTTTATACCTGCGCTTTTCTATTGTAAACCTTTTATAATGAAAATATATTATAAAACATGCTTTTTCCGCTTTCAATATAGGATCTACACAATTTTCGAGGTATACTTTCCCGTTTTTTATCCCCACCATAGATCTACGCTTTTCAGATTAGATGGTCTATAAAGGTTTTAGGTGGGACATAAGCCCAGAGAATACCCGCCCGAAATGGGGGGCTTCCTCTCTCCACCCTGCTGCTACATGTTGAATGCTAAGTGGGATTAGGTGAGCTCCAGTAAAACCATTTACTGTTTTTTGCTTCGCCCGAAATCCTACCTTATAACTTGAAATTTTCTTTTTTGTATGCCTTGCGGACCCGTTGGGCTTATAAATAATAACATGTATGTGCTTCGGGTCCAGCCTTTCTATTATAATCCTTTATTATAGAAATACATATAAAGCTACATAAACAAAATATATATGAAGGGCTTATGATATAGTGGACCCGCAAGAATTATAAAAAGCAATGTAGAGTTTTTTGGGTCCATCATCGCAATCGCAATTGATGCTTTCAATTGGTGCTTGAACTCAAACCTTGCGATATTGCAGACCTGCCGGACTTATAAAACACATCATACATAAACTATCAGGTTTGGAATGTCGCAATCGGAATCGGTATACCATATACACATATATAAAACATTCAGATTACGAACCCGCTGAAACTTTAAAACATAATATATATATAAGTTTCAGGTTCGGCCTATTCAACACTTATAATCTTTTATAATATAAATACATACAAAATGCGTAATGATACCTTTTCCCACCTTTTCCAAAGTCCTTTCACAGCTTTCAAGATATGCCTTTATCGCAATCGGCAATCGGTGATTCTCGTGGTAACTTTATAACTGTCCACTGTATCTTTGCGATTGCGATATATTATTTTGTTTCCTTTGTGTTTCTGATTCCGATATAGAATTTATTACATCTCCCTCTTTCCTTATCATTTTTAAAAATATTTTTCAAGCGATTTTTTGAATGAAACAAAAAATATACAAGTTACAACAACGCCAAAGATTCAGACATAAGAAAATAATCAAGCATTTTGGCCACTATGGCATCCCATGTTCTATGATTTCTCCAAGTTGGACAAAATTTTGTCCTTTTTACATCTATCAGCATTTTACCAATCAAATTATGCTTTAAAAAGTATGTAATGGGGATACATCATTCGTATGTGTTATAGGTCATTTTGTCGCATCTAGTCAATAGGTGTTCAAATAGGATCAACACATATCCTTTAACTTATTTTCATCATCCCTACACAAAGTCCTAAGCATGACTCTATTGAATCCTTGAGTTTCTTCTCTTAACTGTTGAATTCCCAATATTTTAAGGCCCAATGCACCTTGTCCCTTTAGGGACCAACATTGACTACCAGGTTGACCCTCTCTACACCTGTGCTGATCACCAACAGGTTGCTTAGTCTTAGGGGTGCGCTGATTCTAGAAATTCAGGGAAAATAAAAAGAATCTTGAAGCTTCCTCTTATCGAAGTTCCTTGAGGTTGTTTCAACCATTTACCTTGGATAAACATTTGAAACCTATATGATTCCACCTTGGAGAAATCACCATATTATCCCTTGAGATCATCCTCCCATCAATTTTGGATGTCAATCATAAATTGGAAAATGGATAAGAATTCATGAACTACCTCCCACATCTATCTATTTACAGGCATCCATGGGCAAGGGGTTGGCTTTTGGAGATTGATTCTACCCTCATGTCGTTTCTTTGAGAGTCATTATTCCATGCATTAGGGTGACATAGAGGCATACTTTGTGGAAAGGAAAGGACAAGTCAACTTGGGGAGCTCTTCTACAAGATCAACTCATGTTTTTGGTTGTAACTCTCTTCATTTCTATTAATACAAAGAGTAGATTTTTTTCCTATATATGATGTTATGATTTCATGTATTTCAATACCATGTTAATTTATTGAATGAAGTGGTTGAATTATGCTACATAAATGTTGTAGATCTTCGGCTTGTCTTGTTTGATTATGTAGGTTCGCATTATAGCAATCAGAGCTAGAATTGGAGCATGCAAGTCGAGGAAGGAATAAGTTGTGCCCTTTTCTTTCTGTTGTTTTAGGTGATTCCACTAAGTATAGGGAAGACACTTCTATCTGCAGTCGTACATTCGGTATAACAAATTGGCGACCATATGGGGTATCGAATCAATCCATTGGTTGTTTTTCTTGCCCTTAGTATCTAATTTTCCTCTTATTTTTATCTTTATAGTTTCACTCAATCCTAATTAGACATAGGAATACTTGTCGTTGAGATTCTATTGCATTTTTTGTGCCGAAACTTGAGATTACTTAATCAACACACCCTCTGGTCTGGAGACAGTGTGTTGCAGTGCACCTGAGCCTTCCTTGCACCTCCCTTATAGTGCACCCTGGCCCTCTCTATTCCTACATCGCAGAGCACTGGTGCCCCTTTAGCACCTGCACTAACCCCTTGTTTCATGCCAAAATTTTCCTTGTTTTGGTTTTCTATCTGTCCAACCTTCTTACAACTTCTCTTCCTTGTGTCCCTCAGTGTCTTAATTTTTCTCATAACCCTCCATATGCTCTTCTCATGGTTTTTATTGCCTTTGATGAGAATTTGTTTATAGTTTCCTTTGTTCTTGTCATTAGGTCTTTAGCAAACTGATTTGTTTAGTCATTGGGTACTTGAAACAATTGGTGTTTCAATTATCATCCTAAAAAGTTTGTTTTTATCAATGATTAGACATGCATCTTAGTTTTCTTTCATTTTCAAAATTAAGAGGAAATTGAAAATAAAAATCTCTTTGTGTTTCCATTTAGGGTTTTGTGAGTAAATTTGAATTGGAGTTTCCATTTACTCATGCTAGTTTGAATTTTAGGATATTTAGGTGAAATTCGTGATGAGCCATAAAATTGAAATTAATCAAAGATGAAATTTAAAAATATTTTGAATCAACCTAAGGATCATTTGTAACAGTAATGCAAACATTTAGAGGTCTAGGCTAGAGCCATGTTCCAGTGTCGTTAAACGTAGGAGTTGTCGTTGTTTTTAAGTGTTGTATCCCAGGGGCGATATCTCATTCCACATATGTAAGTGTATCATATCGTACTCTACATACCTTTGGGTATATTGGATGGCACTCCACACATGAAAAGTATATGGGAACACTCTCATCGAATGGTTACACATCAGACAACGTTACTACAGACTGCACTTCCACGTACCATCGAGTATATTTTGGAAGTCCACCATATGTTTCTATCCTCACCATAGGTAACTGATTCCTTTGCCTTGTATATCGTGATACATCGAACATAACATTCGGAGAGATTTCATAACGTACGTTAAGTCCTTGGTTCACCAAGGTGTATATTGCAATTCATGGTTGCTTAGTAAACCTTTATGTCTAGTATTACCCTCTTTTTTATTTATTTATTTTGTTAATTAAAATTATTAATCAAACATGGAAGAACACACCCCTCTTCTTTTTCATTCTGCTAGAATGAAAAATAAACCTCCTCTTCCACCAGAGGATACTCTTGGCCATCCCTTGAAGCATAAGAAGACACAAACTACCAAATCCGGAACTTTTGGAACTACTTCTGTTCCTTCTCCTCAATCTAATCTACCATAATCATCTTTCCTTTTGAGTACTAAGCCTGAAATTACTTCATCATTTACTGGTGAATCTGACACAATTGAAATTGAAGCACCTAAGACTTTGTTGCCTGAGGTCATTGACCCTGACTTTCGTAAATCATAGACCTTATTACTTGAGGTTATTCAAACTAAGGTACCTCAGCCACCTTCACCTATTACTTTAGGACTTCCCTCTTCTCTTACTCTTTCTCAAACACAACTGCAAACCATATATCTTGGACCCGATGGTGAACCTCATCCCTCTACTCCTATTCATCGGACTGGACTTCATTTTTATCATACTCATCCTATTCTTCCTCTTAAAACTCTAGCACAAACTCCTTTACTTGATTATTCTTGCTCACCCATGAGTTTCTCACAACAATTTTCTTTGGGAATCTTAACCATGATTGAATTTGCTATGGTTTCCGAGCCTATGTCCACCACTATGGCTGAGACAACTAGTGTTTCCATCTTCATCCATGTTTGTGACATCACCAGAGGCACATTTGTATGGTGTCCCGTCCATCCCACCTGGTTATCCATCATTATATAGTACCTTGTTTGGGGTGACATCCAGTCCATGGACCTCTCACTTGTTACCTATTTATGGAATTCCATCTATCACTTCGTTAATGAGAAAAATATATCCTTCTCCTTCTCCTTCTTGTCGACCTACACCTACATTTGAAAAGGAGGTTGTCCCTTATGTTAGTGGACTTGGTTACTTTCAAAATCTCGACTTTCCTAATGTTGGGTACCCTTCGCAAGGGGGGTAATTGCATTTATCATCCCCATCTCCTTTAGCAGGGGGGAACCTGTCGTTAGTATACCTCAAATTGGAGCTCAACCTTATTTAAATCCTCCATATCCTGGAATGGTTACTAAAGTTTGGAAACCTACTTTTCCTGTACAACCTAGTTTGATTGTGGATCCATTTTTGAATTCTCAACCTGTGTCGTCCACATCTCAAAATCCTACTTATCAATATGTACCTATACAAGCTCAAAATCATGTAAGCCAACCTTTATAGGCTATAACTATGACTCAATCTATTTTGTTTAGTATTTGGTACCCCCAAGGTTCCACTTACTCAACCTTTACAAGGTACCTTACAATATAAATCGCTTCGATAGGGCATTCCTCAAATTCTAGTACGAAAAATTACTTATATTATGGAACAACCTCCACTAGATCCATGACCTTATGCTGGGATGTTGCAAAATCCCGCGGGGCAATAGTATAAAACTTATCAGGGTATCCCTCAAGTGCCTTATTAGGGCAAGCAAGTCCAAACCCAACCTCTCCAACATTTGTAAGGTTATCATAGAGTTCGACAACAATTTTATGCCTATGTTGGTTATTTGAATCCTCCTTATTTTGGTGCCTAGGTTCCTCTTTATTAGAACCCTCCCTATCATGAAGTGCAAATACCTGTTTCTTGACCTATTTCCTCTTATCTTGGTTATCATCCACCAGATTTTAATAGGAAGTTACCACTTGTGGAAACTCTCGAATTTCCCAATTTTACTTTGCTCACCAACGATACTTTTTCTCATTCGCCTTGGTGGCCGATTATTCCTAGGAAATTTCCTTCGGATATCAAAAAATTCAATGGGAATCTTGGAGAAGACCCATTGACACATGTCATGACTTATCACCTGTGGTGTCATCACACTCCCTTAATATGATTCAATAGGATTACGTATTTTCTAGTGTACTCTTACTGATATGAAAACTAAATGGTATATTGAATTACTGAGAGTTTCGTTTATCAATTTCAGTGCCTTGGCTACCACCTTCCTCACACAATTCTAGTTGCCCATCAAATACGAAACTGGAATCGAACTCTTGACCAACTTCAAATAATGTGGTTCCACTCACATCTTTGATCATATTCATGAGTGGAGACATCACCATCAGTTGGTTAAGACATGTGTTTAGGATCAATTATTAGTGGAATGTTTATTAAGTCTCTATTGGCTCCTACAACAAAAAAAGTAGCTAAGGGTGGAGTTTTAATTGAAAAGCAATTAATTTCTCATGCCTAGTACTTGGATCTCAGTTATACCAAAGATGGAACACTTTATGATAAGATACTGACCGCTCTGTGACATTTGAACATTGTTCCTCAAGCTCCTGGTAAAGAATCTCATGTTGCTGATGGTGTGATTGGTTCTTCCAATTCGCAGTTGGTGATTAAACCATCTCATGCTTCTGTTACCACAACTACCCAAAGCCCTCAGTCCAATCCTCATGCAGCTTCTACTTCTGAGATCAATTTAGTTCATTCTAATAAAGGAAAATCTCAATAACAACCAAGAAGTAAGAAGAAATGAAAATGTAAGAAGAAGAAATATTTTCCTCCGTAGGATAAATAAAAAAACAATATTTTAATGAGATACAGAAACCTCATTACCCATGCTTGATCTGTAATGAGTAACACTTCACAAGTGAATGTACCCACCAACCAGAATTGAACCAATTTATGAAGTCTTCTAGTTCACCCAATGTGTTGACAAATCTGTTTCCAAATCAGGAAACTCATTTGGTTGCTCGGGACCCTACTTCCTCTAACTCGGTTTTGATGCTTTCTTCCATTAAATCAAAAATTTATGTTATGGTAGCTATCCGTAATAAATATTATGGTAATGTGAATCCCCCAAACGATCAAGCTATTGATCAACCTGCTAATTCGGCTGCATCTTCGTCGGTTCCTTCTCCTCTTATATTTCCTACGAAATCGACTATTAAGTCTCCAAAGGGCATTATTTATAAGTCTATTTCCAACCCTCGCACGAGAGATCTTGAGAATTACAGCATAGTTGAGGACTTGGATCAGTCTCCATCATCTATGTTGTTAAGTTCCCCACTTAATGGAGAAATAATTTATATCCACACCTAATATCTCCCTAAAAAACACTAATTTCGTTTTGCCAAGGGGCTTAGTGAAAATATCAGTATCATTTTCACAAGTATTACAATATTCAAGAAAAAATTATTTAGATTGTATCTTCTCTCTAATAAAATGAAACTTAGCATCAAAATGCTTTTTTCTTGCAAGATACATTGGATTATTTACCAACTTGATCGAGTTTTCGTTGTCAAATTTGATCATTGTAGCCTTGTTTTGTTCCTCTCCAACATCTTGAAGAATTCTCCTCAACCAAATAGCTTCAAAAGTTGTTGCACACAAAGATTTATATTCTACCTCAGTACATGACAATGATATAGTTGGTTTCTTCTTGTTGCTCCATGAAAATATCCTAGATCCAATACTAAAGGAATAATCTATAGTATATCTCCTATCATCCAAATTAGCACACCAATATGAATCTAAGTAACATGTCAGCTCAACATCAAATGAATTAGTATACTTAAGACTAGAATCGATTGTTCCTTTAAGATACTTGAGTACATCTTTCACTGATCTCCAATGAATTTCTAAAGGTCTAGACATAAACTGACTTAAAACACCAACATAGTATGCTATGTCAGGTGTGGTTGTAGCAAGATAATTTAAGCTTCCTACTAGCTATTTATACATTGTACCACCAACCTCCTTTGAGCCATCATCAAAATTAAGTTTCACATTGTGTTGCATTGGAACAAAAGCATCTTTTCACTAATCCATATTAAACTTCTTAAGAAATTCTATGACATACTTACCCTAAGAAATGAAAGTCTAACCAACATCTCTCCAAACATAAATACCTAGATAATAATGTAACTCACCAAGATATTTCATCTCAAATACTTGTTACATCTTCTCCTTAATTCCATCAATTAGTTTAACTGAAATTATTGTAATAATCAAATAATCAACATACAAGGAAATCAATACAATATGCCCCTTTGCATCAAACTTGGTATGCAGATTTGGATCGCTTTGACCCCTCATAAAACCCTGCTAAAGAAAGTAGGAATCTATCTTTTCATACCACGACCTAGGTGCCTACTTCAAACCATACAAAGCTTTACTTAATCTGCACACTAAATGTTGGAGCCCCTTTTTCACAAACCCTTGATGTTGTGTCAAATACACCTCCTCCTTTAAATCACCATTCAAAAAAGTACATTTTACGTCTAATTGGTGAAAGTTCCAATGGAACTTTGTAGCTAATGCAATTAACATTCTAATAGTATTTAATTTAGCTACAGGTGCAATTGTTTCTGCATAGTCAATACTATCTTTTTGTGAGTACCCTTTTTCCACCAATCTAGCTTTATATTTATCTATAATGTCATCTACTTTAAACTTGGGTTTTTATAACCATTTACATCCTATGGGCTCTTTTCTGAAATTTAGCCAATTCCAAGGTTCTTTTTTGATTATAGATTCATATTCTTCCTTCATTTCTTTTACCCGCTCTTCATGTTCATTAGCTTCATTAAAACTCATGGGTTCGATGAAATTCAAAACACTAGTCATGAGGGCATAGCCCTTATACCTTTCAGGTAGATGAATCTACCGAGTTGATATACTTCACACTTCATTCTATTCACCCCTATTCTCTTAGGCTACTTCTCCACCACTAGGTGGGATCTGATTGTTGGTGATGTCCATATAATTGGATTCTTCCTCAAGCTTTTGATGCTCATTGTCTTCTTCTTCTTATTTATTGTCTGCAACTTTAGGGAGTATGTGCCACCTTTCATAGTTGTTGTCCTTGTTGCCTTCATTTGCATGTTCATGGATAATTAAATCTCTACTCGCAAATACTCTATGAGTATATGGATCAAAAAGATAATATGCTTGAAATTCTCAACAATACTCTACAAAAACACATTTGATTCGTTTAGCATTAAGTTTACTTTTGTTCTCCTTCAGAATATGTGCAAAGGCTATACACCGAAACACCCTCAAATGGTGAATTGCTGGTTTGAAACCATATAAGGCTTCGAATGGGGTCTTAAGATGAATATACCTTTTTGGAATTATGTTCTTTGAATAAATAGTAGTACTAATGGCCTCTACCAAAAAAGCATTTGAGAGGTTCTTACCTTTGATCATACTTTGTGCACACTCCACCAACATCCTATTTTTCCTTTTTGCAACATTGTTTTGCTATGGAGTGTAGGGTATTGCAAATTTTTGTAATATTCCATGATCCTTACAATACTTGATGAAGTTCCCCAACAGTTATTCTACCCCTTGATCTGAATGGAGGACATTTATAAACTTCCCTATTTTCTTCTCTACCATGTTTTTAAATTATTTGAAATACTCAAAGACATCATGCTTTTTCCTAAGGAAGTACACCCAAGTGTACCTTGTGAAATCATCAATAAACAATAGAAAATAATAAGCGCCTCCTAGGGATCTAGTTTGTATGGGTCCACAAACATCATATTGCATAAGTTCTAATGTATCTCTTCTTCTCCTACCAAAATTAGAGGAGAAATCATCTCTATGAATTTCTCCTAATGCATAGCCTTCACATGCAGCATACTCATTCTTTAACATATGGAATCCTTCAACCATTCTTTGTTTCTACAACAACAACAAATCAGGATAATTGATATGACCATACCTTTGGTATGAAAGAATTTTTGTTGAAAAAGCTATAGAGGTTAGTGCTTGATGACTCTCGCTAGTGAAGTCAAGTTTGTATAAAACTCCAACTCTAATTACTGAAGGAACACGTTTGTAATGATCCAATAAATCTTTCACTATGCAATTTGTTTTGAAGAATTCAACCTTCAGATTCTGATCTATAATTATGGACATGAAAATCAGATTTTTCTTGATCTCGGGCACATACATAGCATTATGAATGCACCTCACACTGTCATTTCGTAAAGTCACTGGAATATCACCATATCCTTTGATCTTATCTGGACGATCATCTCCAAGATATATTTTTCCACAATTACTTATTTCTTTGAAGTTCTCATACCATTCCTTATTGCACGTCATGTGGATCGAAGCTCTAGAGTCTAAAAACCAAGCATTAACATCACTCGTTTCAGCAAAAAAAAAACATTAGACATAAACAACTTAAGATTTCTGAAATCAAAGTGTAGGCCTTCTCTTGCAAAATGTCTTGAATGTATTTTGTGATTATTGTTCCTAACTTCATCATTTTTCTTCTTATAATAGTCTCTAGCAAGGTGCCCAATTTTACCACTGTTGTCACCTACTACAAAATTTGTTTTTAGCTGTCCAAAGTCTAAAAGAGTAGAGAATTTTACAAGCATATTTGAAGCCATAGAAAGACTCAAAGTCTAAATTGAACCCTCTCCATTAGAAACTGCTCTGAACAAGATTTCCAATGGTATGTAGAAGTCCAAAAATGGACTCCTAGATCAGAAGTTCAGGTCTTCTGAAGTTAAAGGATTAAAGCCTCAAGGAAAAAGGGAACATCGAAGGTATGATATCATAGATCACATATCAGAGATCTAGCAACGTCAAAGATCAGTGATCGCACATCATGAGGCATAGAATATCGGTGATTGAACATCAATGATGCAAAGAGTATCAACGATTGCATATCGATGATTATGCATTGAGGATCCCATGCATCGGAGCAAGCAGATCAGAGCATCAAACAATATCGCAACATCAATGGTCGATAATCAGAACTTCTAAATGTGATAGTCTTTAAAGGTTGAGAAACACAAATTTCTGATATAGTGTAAAACTGCCAAGGAACTCAAAAATAAGTTTAAAAAAAAATTCATTGCAAAATCAAGGGCATACATGCCCTTTTCCCTCTCCTCGAGTAGGACGTGTGGTGGCTTAGTAGTGGCTCCGATAAGGATGAGTGGTGACATGGGATTGGCTCCAATAAGGACATGTGGAAACACGGAAGGGCACATGGTAGTCTGTGTTGGCATTTTGAGGGGACCTAGGGGGGCATA
>APFE030282850.1:0-31425 GCA_000404065.3 Pinus taeda
ACCTTCCAAGCTTTATCTATGAAAGTTGTCACACAACCTTCACCGCCTAACTGCCCTGTTGAAATCAGATTTTTCTTTAGATCTAGAACATGCCTTACCTCCTTCAGTAGCCATTGGTTTCCATTCTGCTCTTTTGCAAGAACCTTACCCATTCCAACAATTTTATAGGGTTTATCATCACCCAAACGAACTTGTCCAAAATCTCCTTGAACATAGTCATGAAAGTATTTCTTATCAAGTGTGGCATGGAATGAGGCCCCTGAAACTACCACCCAAGAATCAATAAATATTTTCGAAAGAAAGAATCAAAGCATCTTGTAACACCTCACCTGTCACATTTTCTTCATAATTGTTTTCTTGTTGTGCATCTCCTTCTTTTCCCTTTCGAGATCTACATTCTTTCTTTAGGTGTCCTTTCTTTCCACATTTCCAGCACACTATCCCTGATCTGGACTTGGATCTGCCTTTCCTTGATTTACTGCAATATCATGAGCTCTTTCCTCTTTCCATTTTTCTTCCCCTAGACTCTGCACTCAAAGCATTACCCGATGTCTCATCGGAGCTTTTCCATCACATTTCCTCGCTAAGGATAGCACCGACAACATCATCAAACTTTAAAGTACTAGATCCAAAAACAGAGTTACTAATGGCCATTACTAAACCATTCCAACTTTCTGGTAATGAGCAAAAGAATAACGGAGCTCTAACTTCATCATCAAAGTTTACCCCTATAGAACATAACTGACTTGTAACAGTATTAAAATCATTTAAATGTTCTCCAACAGATCCACCTTCCAACATCTTCATATTAAATAACCGTTTCATAAGAAATACCTTGTTTGAGGCCGAGGTATTTTCATATAGTTTCTCCAATGCCTTAATCAAATCCTCTGTCATTGTTTCCTTTGAAATGTTGAAGGCGACTGACACTGTGAGGCACAACCATACTGTTTCGAGTGCCTTTCTATTGAGAAGGTTCCATTCTTCATCTGTCATACCCATCAACATCTTTGTTTTTATGCCCAATGGTAGGTATACATCCTTCTGATATAGATAATCTTCCATTTGCATCTTCCACAGTGAGAAGTTTTGGTCGTTAAATTTCTCGACCCTAAACTTACCATCTTCTGCCATTGCTCCCACTCAAACCAGGAACCCTTCTTTCTTGTGAGTTTATCAGCCAAATAGACCTTCGGCTCTAATACCAGTTGTTAGAAAATTATAGTCTACAGAGCAATGGAACACACATAATATTGCATAAATATAAACATAGAAAACGCATAAAACCAGAGAGACATAGATATACGTGGTTCAACCAGTTTGGGCTACGTCCACCCCAAACAACCTGGCCTTCCTTTTTATTATCTAGCAAAATGAAGAGACACAACCTATAGCAGATCCGCTGTAATATCCTTTGTTTTCTCTCTCAGTCTCGCCTCTCTATTTATCGCTCAGAGAATACACATCAAGTACATAGCCTCAAATACAATGCCCTCATACAAAGAGAGGGGTTGCCTTCTAGGGCAAAAAACCCTAAACTAAACATAAGTTCTGCCGTCAGATCATCCACCTAATGAACGACCGAAATTGACTAGAAATTACAATACTTTTACAAGGCAATTTTACATCTATTTTTAGCTTTGGGGCGTTGCCCCTGGAACCCCCACTGAGGGATAGATGGCCTCGGACCCCCCAGTCGAGGGCGATCGACCCCTGCGAACCCCTGCAAGGGGGACAAGTCCCCCCCGCACCCCCCCACGTGGAGGGGTGTACAAACTTCTTAGGGTATACATCCGGCTGAAACAAAGACCTCTGAACAATCATGCTCCACACCCAACATGAATGGACCCTGTTGGCTTGAGGGGACCTGACCTAGGTTCAGCGTTAATTAGCCAAAAAAATCCCTACACTATTGGCCCTTTCGGCATCAACCCATGGAGCATGACCAAAATCTCACCCAAAGCAGTATGGGGGGAAGTTGGAACTAAATTTTTGCATGCTGAGATGGTTGTGATGTCGTTTTATTCCCTTTATTACTGCCTTCATGTAGGTCACTTTGCTTTAGGGCTTGCCATACACGTCCTCTATTCCATCCTTCAATACCTCCGCGAAAGGGTACTACTGACCTTCACGTAGCCCTAACCCTTGATCTAGACACTTTCACGCTGCTAAGGCAATGTACCGTGCAGATTCCTAAACTAGTCTAAGTGTCTTACTTTTCTTATTAGATACTCACAGTTAGCACTGTGTAAATAGATATTCTTATATGTGTTCATTTATCCAATGTAATCATACAGATTCGTGCATCACATAAGCATTACAAAGGAAATTCATACATAAAATGATAAGATGCATTAATCGGAACAAAGACACAGAAATTGCAGAATACTTCTCTTTATTGATATCTTCCAAGTGATTATAGACTCTATTCACCGTGCGCACACAACTGTAGGGGTTCACGCACTCAGTTGTGGACTTCCACCCTAGGCCTCTGCACACTCAACTGCAGAGCCTCTACTTATGCTACGACCTGAAACTTAGACTTCTTACTTTAGAGCTATCACTCTCTTATCTTCTGTGTGTCTAAAATTACTTAGAGCTTAGCTCTTTTTATACAATCCCATGGTCTGTGGACCATGGGTAGATCGATTACAACCAACTTTACTTTACAAAACTAAGGGTAGACAACCATTTATGACTTATAACACCTACACTCTCCACGACCACAAAATGTGGAGTCTTTACAAGTTACTTACAAAATTTGACCAAAATATGGGCTTTTAGCCCCAAAAGTGTTATTTGGGGGATCTTGTTCCCAATAGGCCCCCAACATAAACATAATGACTCACCCTCGAGTCACTCGGTAAGCACAGAGATCTTTGCACGAAGCCCCTCTAGCTCAACTTCTATGACCGCAACCTCGATCGTGCACTGAGCTATCGCCTGCTTCGCATCTTCCACTATTTGCTAGGTTACTACTCTTGCACTGTCAGCTTAAAGCTTTTGTTGCATTACTTGCAAAGTCACATGATTGCCTTTAACATTTCTTGTCACTGTGTAAGCCTCATCTAGCCAGGGCTTTAGTCTCGCTTTGAGCATTTCTTCCTTGTGCAGTGCTGCATCCACCTATTCCTTCAGCTGCTTGGCCTCTTGTAGGTTGGCTAGTCTCTATGTCAGTGCGACGGTTTGTACTGTGTCCTTAACCTCATCGTAGCACTATTGTATCTCGCACACTTCCGTCTCTAGCCTCTGTACATTGGGGTCCTCCTGTAAGCTTGTCAGGACCTCAAATGCCTGCTCAAACAACTGCATGTAGTCTGCTACTACATTATCCACCATCGCTTTTGCTTCTATGACAACGGTCACCCGTTGTTCCTTCACTTTTGGTGGAGTTGAAGGTTGGGCCCTCAACTGTAACTCTGTAATTTGCAAGTTCAACTCTAACTGAATCCGTGCCATCTCAGTCTGAGTGTCACGCACCCCTGTGGCCAACTTCTGGATGCATACCTTGACTCACTCCTCCTTCGGAAAGGCCAACTCTGGGACCATTCAGCATGCCTCCTTAATGACTTTCATAATTATCTTGCTATGATTGGTTGCCTCAGTCTTAGTGGCGATGGCAACATTTATCTATAGGGACATCCACTCGTTGTTGATCCACTGTTCATTGATCACTTGGAGGGTACAATGATCTCGGTCCCTCAGCTCTACAATTACTTCATCCTGCAAGAGGTGGAGTGCTTCACGCGGGAGCGCTACTAGGTTCAACCCGACTCCCTTTAAGGCGCTAACAGTGGGCCTATCATCCTCATTCTTTGTGGTCAATGCTCCATCTGACAGTACTATCGCACTGAAAGTATTCATGCGTAGCATATCACCAGCCTCTGAAGTATCGATAACCATGTTGGTAGACACTGTGCCAACCTATGATGCGTGGGTCTATAGCTCCTGCAACCCTGTCTGGATAGCCCCCATGATGGTCTGCTACTACTGCTAAAATTGTTGCAGGGCCTCCGCGATGACATCCCTCATCGTGTCACCGATATCATGCAAGCCACCCTCTGTTAATGTGATGGGGTCTAGTGAGGTCGTGGCTACCTTTGATTTCTTCCTAGACCCTCCCTTCCCCAGCTCCCTTGGGTGCTTGATGCGAGCAGATGTCTCCTGAGGGTCCACGCCATGCTGCTTATCTGTCTCCTCCTCGGTCTCAGGTGGAGGTGACCTCGCACCTTTATTAGAGCCTCACTTTGTCCCACCTATCTACTTCTGTGTCTGTTGCATGGCCTCGCACTCTACCTGAGCCTTATCAGTGGCCTTCTTCTTCCTCTTTTCAGCTAGTTGTCTCATCTTAAGCTTGGCCTCCTTTTTCTTCTGCGCGGTAGAATTACTTCTGCCCACCGCCAAATCTATTATAGAGCACCACTCTTTCGGCCATTGAGCAAGCACCACATAAATGGCATCATCTGTTGCTAGATACAACAAGTCGTACCATTTCTGTGCAAGGTCCTTCTGCGGCTTGCGATTGATGGCCATTCGAATATTGATTTCCATCAAGATCCAAAAGATCTTGCTATCCCTGACTCGCTGTGCGTCCTTGGTTACCTGCAGCAAAGCATACTTCGTTGCTTCTAGGAGGTCTGCCATGACCAAAGGGAACTAGATGTCCTCTTGCAACTCCCACACTACCAGCACAATTGATAGCAAGAGCCATTCATAGTGGAACATCTTGTTGAGCTCTTGTGCTTCATGGCAGTTCGTAAGGAACTCTCCGTGAAGGTAGTCTGAGCAGCAGAATTGGACTCCTTCAGCGCACTGTGTAGCTAGTGCGACAACAGGCACCGAAACCTCATCAGTGTGACACTTTCGCATCACCTTCCCCACTAAGATCTGTGTAGCTACCTTCATAGCGGGGTCGCAGATGCTGGATATAGCGTATCTGCGTGGCTTCTTTACTAGTTTAAATTTTTCTTTCAATGATTCTGCGAGAGCCTTCTCGCCACCTTTTCTACCAAAGATCATGGCTGAATTCTCTCATGTATATGGAAATCACATTATCCAGTGAATGAACCTATCCATGATGGGTATCGGCTTCTCCAGACACAGACACCCATCATGCACCAAACATAGCAGTTGCTTGATGACCAAAACTATCACCGAGGTGCGGTTGTAGTGCGGCACCCAGAGTAGGTTGAGAAATCCTGATTTTTTTACTCCCTTGAGCCACCTCCGCAGCTCCAATGCAATCATTCCTGTATTAGTATCAATGATGTTGTGCATCAGCTGCTCGGTTGCCAGGTGTGGGACCTTCTCTGATTGACCAAGTCCCAATCTTTAAGTTTTAGCAACGACACTCATGCTAAGCGTGGTCTGTTGAAAAAAATTCCGTCTAGTAGCAAAGGGGTTTGTAGGGGAGTCTTGCTCTCATCAATGTCCTTGGTATCTCAGTCTTAGGCTTGCGCGGAGGGACATACTCTAGTAACCGAGTAATAGGGTTTGCGCCCTGGGTTTGAACCTCCTCCACTTCAGCGCCCACATCCTCATCGTCCATCGAGATGTCTTCAATATCTTCCTCCTTTAGTTATAAGTTTATGGCCTTGCCTTTCTCATGTGCCATAGGCTTTGGTGGGTTTCTTCTTGGTGATGCACACACTGGTATGGCAGGTTGCTTGCCCTTTTTGTCCTTCATGGTTTCCTTAGTTGGGGTTGGCTTTGGTCTCGGTGTCCTCGATGATTTAGGGACGTCTGCCAATACTTCAGCCACTTCTGGATCAACTACTCTCTGCCTCTATTTCCATTTCCTGTGTCGACTCCTCTACTACTTCCTCGGTATTTATAATTTCTAGGGGTGCCGACATAACACTTTCTAATAGTGCTCGCGTCATCTTTGGCAAGTATGCAAATGCATGGGTCTCTTTGAAAGTCTCGAAGAATTCTCGATTCATGGGTGCCTGAGAGCTCAACAAATCAATTCTCAAAATGCCAAGTGTCTTTCACTGGACAACCACTTGTAATTTATAGGGCATTTGGAATTCAAATCTGACCGTTCCCCCCAAATTTGGTTCATTAATGCCAGATTGGCAGCAGATTTTCAAGGATCTAAGCCATTTATCTCATCTTAAATGTTGGCCGCCCACTCCATTTTGCCGCATTTCAACCATCAAATCATGAACAGTGCATTGAATGGTCACCTTTCAGCCGACCTGTATGATTTCTCCCTAGGTGGTGCAGCTCCCTTCACGTTGCCGCGGACCCTGTGACACTTCCTTGTTTCGCACCATCCCCCAATCACACAGCTCCCTAACCCGGGCAGTTTAGTTTATAGTCCCATGCCTCCTTTTAGATTCCTGGAGCACTAAGACTGTGCTGTCATCATCTAGCCATAGGACTGGACCATCGGTGTATTTCTTCAAGCGATTGTCATTCACCTTTCTTGGGAAGGTATCTCCATTCAATTTGACCAATTGAATTGCTCCTCTGTCGATAATCTCCTTAATGACATAAGGCCCTAACCACTGCATCTTTAACTTCCCTAGAAATTTATCAAACTTACTATCATATAACAAAACCAAGTCATTTACCTTAAAGGTGTGCAGCTTAATATGCCAATCATGTCATGCTTTTTTGTGTTGATTTTGGACTTGTTGGTGAAATCTCACTAGAAATCTCTCTTCCTCAAGCTCATCCAACTGTGTGAACCTTTCCTCCACGGCCTCGCGATCTGTCATACCTATGAGTGGGCTCTTCTTACAATCTTCAGTCTAGTAGAACGTGACATCCTTCTTCAACAATTTTTCATTAGGCGTGATGATCTGGGCATAGCCTTTAATAAACTTTATGTAATATCTCGTGTTTCCTAAGGTAGCACGCAACTGCTTCTAAGTTCAGTATCACTGTGATCTTCGTGGTATCTACAATCATTCCCTGTCTACAAACCACATGACCCAACAAGGTCCCAAAAGGAACACAAAATACACTTCTTTAGATTGTGCATGATCTAGTATCTTCGAAAGGTATCCAACATCAGGGGCAAGCTTGCTACATGGCGTTTCACTAGCCTAAACATAGTCCAGTCATCAAAATATACCTCCAGTAACTTATGAATAAATTCCTTGAACGTAGCAATGACTACGCCCAAGAATCTCATAGGCGCATTCTTCAATCCAAATGGCATTATGGTGTACTGGAAACAACCCCACTTAGTCGCAAAGGTCGTTTTGCTCCTATCCTCCAGCGCGATTTTGATCTAGTGGTACCCAAAGAACCCATCAATGAAGGAATATGCCTCCTAGCCACCTACATTTTCCAACACTTCATTAGTGAATGGAGTCGGGAAGGGATCATGTACACAAGCATCATTCAGCTTTGTGAGATCCATGCATATCCTTATTTCATCCTTCTACTTCTTCTCTTGTACCACCATTGGGATTACCCAATCAGATTCTTCCACAGGCTCAATAATGCTTGCCATGAACATCTTGTCCATCTCTAAACAAACCTTCTCCTTATACTTCGGATTGAGACAGTAAGGTCTTTGCTTAAATGGCTTCGCATTGGGTTTCAACGTGATCTTCATAATGCCTAGGTCCCTGATTATCCCTTTTAGATCCGTAAACATGCTAGGGAATAAATCCTGGTATTTGCAGAGAAATTTAGTGATATTATCCACCGTCACATCATCCTAGTAGTCTCCAATTTTTGCGAATTTAGGTTCTACCACAAAACTGATGTTTACTTGTTTCGTTTTCAACGGTGCGGTTATGTCAGGATTCTCAACCTGTAGCCCTTCAACCTCGCAGTGACCCTCTGTTTCCAAGATGTTAATCTTTCACGGATCCTCATTCTCTTCTTCAGCGGTTACATTATAGCATTCTAGCGCATGACTTAGCTGAGTAGCTCACTCAAGTTGAATTAGGTCTAAAGGCTCATGTGGTATCCTAAATATTGCTGCTTTCACCTCTTGTAGCACCTCATCAATATTTTCAAACCCATCTTCAAAACTGAATGTCATTATGAATCCTTCGTGTAGAATATCCCATTAACCTGTACCATGGTAGAGATTTGTTTCTACATACTAGTTCATTGGGACAATATTCAGTGTGTGACAGAACAAGTGCACCCATTTAGGTTGGGGCTTCTCTCCATAAGCCTGAGCCCATTTGGCCAAGTGCACATGTGGATCATCTTTCCCATAATACTAATCTGTCATTCGCATCTTCGGCTTCCCAAAGCGAGTTCTTATCATTCTCCTACATTTGCGCCAATCATCAAAGCTTTGCTTGTGCAGACCCCACCACCTTGCAGGCGTTGCGCACAGTGCCTGGTCCAAAGTCTAGAAGCATTGCTTTTCTGGTATCTCTCTCTCAAATGAATCCAAAACAATATCCACATCATTCACGCCATCATAAGTAGGTATATTTCTTACCTCTAATGACACATAGCGCAGTGACTGGGTCATCATGTTACAGCTTAGCGTAGTCACTTTGTGTAACTGATTTTTCTAGCGCTCTAGTTCTTCATCAGAGTCTGAAGTGCATGAACTCTCGTGATCCCATGTAATTTGTCCATCCACTATTGGATTCACCCAATCTTGGTATTGAACTGTTATTTTGTAGATACATTCCATATTGTCATCACTCTCATAATTGTGGATTGTGGGATCTAGGGCTACAATTATGTAGAGTGATTTCTTCTCAGATATCATCTTTCGCTTCTTTAGTTTGATTACCCAATAGGGGTTGCTTTCATCCAGAATTTCTATTACTTCAAAATCAGCCAGTGCGTTCGCACCTTCAATATCCACAGTCAACCCTGCAGCTACCCCATGGGGATGATCTTCTACTGATTCACCATCCTTAGCTGAATCGAAGACCATTGTAATGTGGGTCTCCCCATCTGTTCCCAAGTCTATTTAGGTAGGACATTCATGTCTGACCCTAGGTCCAAGATAACCTAATCCATCTCATACTCTCCTATTTGCGCGGTCAGTCTCATCTCGCATCCCATCCTTGTTTTGTGCTTACCTATCGTTCGCACTACATGCAGCTCACTCTGGGTATTTCCAGTGCATCTATTTATAAGCTCTTGTAATCCCTTCATAGCCTTACTATCGTGTAGTAACTTCATACAGGTCTCTAGGAAATTTGTAAGCATAGAAGGGTCCATCTCCTGATCAAGCTTATCCTTGCTTCTTAAGGTGGAGGCCTCAACAAAGCTCTTATTTGCTTCCATGAAGGTTTCACATGTGCGCTCCAAATCAAACTCAGTTTCCTTTGCTGGAGCTTTACGAACCCATGTACTGTCTTATGGCTGCTTCCTCTTATCATCTCTTGTTTTAATTCCACTTCGAAGCACTATATTCACATTTGGATCCTCTTTAGGTAGCTCATACCTCATCATCTACAGGTTCTGAGTTGGCTGCGGTGGTAGCACCCATTTGTCACGTATCTTGTGCTATAAGCATATGACATTTTTCTGTTTCATGATCAAATAGAGTGCAATACTTGCATGATGGACATGCTTGGTTAGTACAATCACGGGCATAACATCCTGGTCCTCTGTAATTGTAGCAGATCAACTGTCCCCGACCTCTGCCAAGTTCTCCTCCACCTCGGCCTCATCTGTGCCCCTGAAATCCTATCTGTGCCATCCCTGCACTCTAGTCAGTGGGCCACGTTTCAGCCTGAACCCCATAGGTGGGAGTTCTATCCATCATCAATTCATAACTCCTACAATTATGCTCATCATGCCCTACCGACCTATAGAAGTTGCAGAATAGTTGTTGTGGTGTCTGTACAAACTTCTGCAACAGATGACAATTATCTGTGGCATGTTCTCCTACTACCTAACAGATAGTGCACCATAACACAGGCCCCACACTCGGTCCTGCTTGAGCTTCTATCCTTAAGCTCATTGACCCTCCTCCTACCAGGCAGTTTGCAAAGACCAAGCAATGGTCTTTGTCATGCCATTGACCCTTGCATTTCAGACACCTTACCTCTTCGCGCACCTCTGGTCGAATTGTTCTATCTTGCTTCAAGCTTTGCATCTCAAGGCAAAGTTCTTTCAACTATGCATGGATCTATTGAACCCATAGATTTGGATCCTACATCGATGTTTCATGTAGCCTTATTGCGATCTGCAAGGCCTCTGCCTAATTTTTTATCTTCTTCTACGACAACACAATCCTTAAGTGTGGTAGGAGTGAAGCCACAAACCACTTGCAATGTTGTCCATCTGTTAGGTTCATGTTAGCTTCGTAGATTGTATGCATCAACCTCTGATCGAGTTCCCAAGGTGTCTCACCTAGTTGCATCGCAATTTATTTGAACCCTATAATAGACTATGCTTCAGATTTAGGCCTACTGAATTCTCTATTTAGTGTTGTTTGGATGTCTGCCACTCTAGAATTCAGGTTATCATTAGTGTACTTGATATACCAGGTTAGCGCGTGATCCTGCAAAGTGCTAATCAATGTTGCCTTCTTCATGTTATCACCTGTAATGCCCTAAGCTACCCATACAACTTTTACAATGAACCAGAATTGGTCTGGGTGCTCATTCCCCAAGCCTTTGAGCAAAGGCATCTTCACTGAATTTGCCATACTGAATTACGGTGGAGGTGGTACAGGTGAAGTTGCAGGTGATGGTGGTGAATTGGAGGTGGTGTGGGTGGTATTCGCAGGAATCCTTGCCTTATTAACTGAATAACACTTTGCAGAGAAACCTACACTATTCCCTCTTCTTCACCTTGGGGAGGTGAAATCAACGGACTATATGTAGGACCCTTTTTTCCTTCATATCTGTAAGTTTTTCTGCTTCTCGTAGCCCTAAACATCAAGGTAGGTGCATAACTGATTTTTTGCACAATAAAATTTTAATCCACGTATTCAAAGATTTCATGTAATTACCTCATGACCCTTTGAAAAAGTGCCGCTCCGCCTTGCTCTAGCTGATTGAGGTGTCGACTGCTAATTTAGTTACAAATCCTCCTATGATGTGATCGAGCTAATGATCGATAGTGCGGGTGATCTTATCCTTCGGTGTTTCCAACCTTCGCACTAGCTCCGGGGTCCACACAATGGGACCGTCAAGTTTCCACCTTCCTTGGCTATATGTTAGCTTCACAATCCACTCGTATAGTTCAATCAGAAAGGAGTAGAAAATTATCTCGTGGATATCTATATACAGGGCCACTATTCCTTTGTTAGTAGCAGGTTTCTGTTCTCTTGCGCCATGAATTCGCAAATCTTCCTATCCAACCAGTCTCCAATATCTTTCTTAGTCAGATTCTAGTGATAGGAAATCACACATCTCTCATGCAGATTCTAGTCCTAACAACGAAACCATTTGTTGGCCTGAGGGGGGCCTGACCTAGTTTCAACATTAATTACTCAAACAAATCCCTACACTACTGGCCCTTTCGGCATTAGCCCGCGAAGCACGGAGTGAAGTCTCACTTGAAGCAGTATGGGGGGATGCTGGAACCAAGTTTCCTCACCCTGAGATGGTCATGATGTTGTTTCATTCCATTTATTCCTATCTTCATGCAGGTCACTTTGCTCTAGGGCTTGCCAGATGAGCCCTGTATTCCATCCTTCAATACCTCCGCGAAAGGGTATGACTGACCTTTGTGCAGCCCTAGCCCTTGATCTAGACACTTTCAAGCTGCTAAAGCAGCATACCGTGCAAATTCCTAAACTAGTCTAAGTGTCTTACGTATGTTATTAGATACTCACAGTTAGCACCACGTAAATAGATATTCTTATATGTGTTTAGTTATCCAACGTAATCATACACATTCGCGCATCACATAAGCATTATAAAGGAAATTCATACATAAAATGATAAGATGCATTAATCGGAACAAAGACACAAAAATTTCAGAATACTTCTCTTTATTGATATCTTCCAAGTGGTTACAGACTCTATTCACCTTGCGCACATAACTACAGGGGTCCGCACACTCAGTTGCAAACTTCCACCCTAGGCCTCTGCACACTCAGCTGTAGAGCCTCTACCTACGCAACGACCCAAAAGTTAGACTTATTACTTTAGAGCTATCACTCTCTTATCTTCTGTGTGTCTAGAGCTACTTAGAGCTTAGCTCTTTCGATACAATCCCATGGTCCGCGGACCATGGGTAAATCTATTATAGCTGACTTTACTTTACAAAACTAAGGGCGGACAACCCTTTATGACTTATAACACCTACACGCTCCGTGACCACAAAATGAGGAGTCTTTACAAGTTACTTACAAAATTTGACCAAAATATGGGCTTTTAGCCCCAAAACTATCCTTTGGTGGATCCCATTCCCAGCAAACCCCCAAGCAGGTAGTGTCTAAATTTTTGAAGAGAGTAAACCTTAACAACTGCCTCCCTATCTGTCATGGTGTAATTGTTTTCTATGGTGGATAACTTCCTGTTGCTAAAGTATATTAGGTGGTCAAGGCTCCCTTCTCCCGGCTGAGCCAGTATTGCCCCCAAAGCAATACCAAATGCATCAATATGGACATGGAATTATTTATTCTAGTCAGGATAGACTAGAATTGGTGTGCTTACCATCTTTTCCTTTAATATATTTATCATAGTTTGACACTCTTTCAACCATGTGAATGCCTTTGTCTTCCTTAGTAGCTTGTCCATTGGTGTAGTTGTGGAGGCGTAGTTGCAGATAAATATTTGGTAGTACCCAATAGCTCCAATGTGGACTTGAGCTACTTTACATTCGTTGTTGGGTCCATATTGACTATTGCCACAACCTTGGCAAGATCCACCCATACCCCCTCTTTGCACACAATGTGGCCCAGTAGTAGTCCAAATGGGACCACAAATATACCTTTTTTTAAGTTCAATGATATTTGTAATTGTCTACAGTGATCAAACATTGCCATGAGTAGACTGGAATGTCTTTTCAATAAACTATACAACATCGAGTCATCCATGTAAACCTCTAAGAACCTATGGATGTAGTTCCTGAATGCTACAATCACAATTCTCAAAAGCACAAAGGGTACATTTTTAAGGTCGAATGGCATCACGTGATAGGCATATAATCCTCAGTCTATGGTGTAGGTAGTTTTCTTCTTGTCCTCTACAACAATCTTGACCTGGTGGTAACCTAAGAACACATCCATGAAGGAATATGCTTCATTCCATGCTACATTATCTAGGACCCCATCACTGAATGGTGTTGAGAAGTGATCATGCACATAAGCATTATTAAGGTTGCGATAGTATACACAAATATTTATCTCTGTAGCATCCTTCCTATTTTTTATCACTATGGGACTGCCCCATTCTGCCTTGCCACTGGGAAAATAAGTCCTACCTCTATAATCGTATCTACCTTTTTCTTTACTTTCTCTTTGACTCTTGGGCTCAACCTATATGGTTTGTGTTTCACTTCCCATCTTAGGTTTGTCATCCATGCCAATGTTGTGCCTCTGCACCTTAACTAGGAGTAAGTGTTGAGCATTTGTTATGGGTCCCTCCTTTATGTCTCTTTCTCCTTCAGTCTCATGGAATCGCAAGTGTCTTATCCCCTCCAGATCATCTCCATCCGATTCTTTGTCTACCTTTCCTTAGGCCATTCCCTCTGGATACCCTAACTCGTAGAAATACTGTGAAGTCCTCTGGTCTATGCACCCATCCCACAACTATCCTGATGCGAATAAAATCCACTTGATGTTGTGCAATGCTTTAGTCAGCCTTCTTTTGGTATCCGAAATAGAAACTGCTGACAAACTATTTAGCCAAGCTATCCCAATCTCCTGTTTGTCTCCTTATTTCCTCTTGCACATACCTGGATTTTGGAAATGCACCTAGGGTATGTATGAATCCATACACCCATAATTGTTTTGCAACCCCCTATCGGTTCAACCTATCCTAACATTTCTCTAAGTGTTTTTGGGGATCAGAGTCCCCTCTGTACTTTGTAACATCCTATGGGGATTCTCCTACTTGCTTGAATCTCTCTTTCATTTCTCTCTTGATTCTTTCCGAGTCCCAAAGGTAATTGCGGTGGACTACCCACCATCGTGCCGGGGTCACTTGCAATTCAACATTTAGTAATGGTATTTTATGTTATTCCCTCACAGTTACATTAATATTATTGAGGAATGAATCTACCGAGTCTATGCCATTAAATATGGGAAAGTATTTTACCTTTGTTCCTGTTATCTCAAAATCATGCACTGGAAGGCTGCAGACTAGGCTTAACTTCAAGTAACTATTTCAAACCAGACTTTGGCTAAAGCTTAGCCTCTTTAGCCTGAGAGGGCTCTCTCAAAGATTATTACTGTTGACCTATGACAAGATGGCTAACTCTTGTATGATACAATGAACAAGTATGCTGGCTGGACAAAATATTAACTTGATACCCATTGGGCTTATGGAGTCACTTATATCTCAATAAACAACATCACTATCTTTTCATAGAAATCAGGGCACTTTACATCTAAATGTTCAAACATAACTCACATGAAACTACAGTTTGCAAAGGCATACAGGAAGTCAGAGCATTATCAATGAATTTTGAGTGATTATGCATTTGTAAAACTGTTTAAAGAACATTAAAGAAATATACCATCACACATTTGAACAAGAAGATCCATTGTGAATCCTAAGAAGAAAAGCAGTCATTTGCATTACTGAAATTCTGTTCACACATAAGCTAAAACAGTCCTCTATTTTTTATAAAATATCCAACCTTTGTTACATCTCTGTTTTAGCTATTTATAGCATTCTTACTTCTACCTAATTCAAGTTTCCTCCTCCAGCATGAGGGGAATTTAATAACTCGATCCTTATCTCTAATGACACTTAACAGCTATGTAACTAATCATTAAATACAACAAAGACTTTCTTAATCTGGAGTTTAAAGAGTCCTAATTTAACTATAACTCTAACTCTATCTTCCTCGTAGCATGATTCCTTCTTGATTCTAGACATCTGGTCTTCTTTTCAATTGAGCTGAGATGGTTGAGATGAGTATCCAATATTCCATGCTGGCCTAGGATGCTGAATGATTTAATGGTTCAGTGATGCTAGGAGAAATACTCTGTTTTTTCTCGGTTCCAATCTTCCACCACCTGTTCGAATATGTAGCAGCATGCCTTTAGCTCTTTAATAGCCCAAGAATATAGAGCATTACCATGTTCCTGATGTGCTGGAGGCTTATTTGATGGACAGGTGTGCAAGCCAAAACTCTTCGTATGCAGCTCCTTCCAAACCCTAATCACTGATAATAAAGTGACTTTATAACCAAAAACTTTAAACTTAGGTCAAAACATTTCACCTTTGTTAAAGGTACACCTGTCAAAATTTGGATGGCCTGATAGCTTCTTTTGATCTCTTACATGTCACTTAGGTGATCCCTTTGAAAATCTCTGATTATCTTATCGAACTATTTGCTTGTATTAAAAACAACACCTACAGTAGTTTCGCAGTTTCGTAGTGCGCTACGAAACTGCGAGACTGTTTAAACAGTTTATCCTTTTTTCTGAGATTTTTACTGCTCTGCTACTTGATTGCAAAAAATCCTTTGACTTTGGATATATGTAGTAGAGATTAAAACATATTCAAAATACCAAGATTAAGAAAAATTTGACAAAAGTTTGAGACATAACCGCTTTCCTGAACAGTGAACTTATTTGTCAGGTACTCGGCTTAGCTCTGCCTTCAAGTCTTCAGCGGCTTTCTTTAGTTGATTAATTTCTTCCTCAGCTGCCTCTATTTGGTTTTTCATGGCTGCCACATAATCTCTGTGAGATGTGGTGGTTGCTTTACTTTTGCTGCTTTTTTGCTGATGTCGTGTTTCTTTTTCCTTTTCTTTTGTTTTGGGTAATGCTTCCTGTACCTGCTGAAAATTCCTAGTTAAAGGTCTTCTTGGTTTGAAAACAAACTCCTGGGCTGGCTCATCAAACTTAAGCCTTTTTTAGGCTTTGGTCTTCTTGGCACTTTCTGGCGATGACTGTGTCAAATCAATAGGCACTGGTTCAGTTTGCTCCAACTCAATGGCCTCTAATAGGTCTTTCAGGCTTGCCTTAGATGCTGGGCTTTCTTCAACAGCTGTGGCCTTTCCCTTTTCTTTACTTATTTGACTTCTTGTCTTCACTATGGAAACTGCCTCAGCTTTTCTTGTTTCAGCTACATCCTTCTTATCCTGAGTCTTTCTTTTCGTAGCTTGCTGAGGTTGTTCTTTGATGATCAGGGGTTTCACTGGTTTTTTAGGCTGTGACTTGTTTTTCTTTTTAGCTCTGGCCTCCTTTTGAAGCTCAGCTATTGTGAATTCTTCGACTGGTTGCTCTCTGACTGGCTGTGGAGTAAGGCCTGTTTTACTTTGGAAACCGGCCATGAAGATGAATGAATTCCAGTTTCTACCTATCTTCTGAAGGCCATCTAAAACCAACAATTTAATTAAACCATGGTGGAATAAAGAAGTCTCGCAATCCTCTTTTCTCAATTGCACTTTATCACACATTTTACTTAGACTACGAAATAAGTAAAAAGGAATATCAATGGAAGCCTTCCCTGTAAAATGTAACAGCAACTTGAAATGATAAGAGTAGACCTTATTATATCTGCCTTCACATGTTAAGTATTTCTGAATACAGGTAAGAAGAAGGGCATAATGCTCCTTAACATAGTTCCTAGGCACTGCTCTGGTTAGGTCTTCATTCACATATGCCTCTTTTAAGAACTCTTTGCATGGATTCATATCAAATTTAAAGTTCTTAAACCATTCTTACTGCCCTCTAGGAATCTCTGTTACAGCAGCTATAACTTCCGGAGACACTTGAACTTCCAACATACCTATTCTTGAATTTAAACCGGTGAAATTCAAAGCAAACTCTTTGGTTACCTGAGCATGCCCACCCTGCAGCTTCTTACAGAAATTCCAACATCCAGCATCCTTGAAAGCTTTCTTCACGCCTTCGTCCCTCAATGTTATGTCTAAACCTTCAGGTTCATTCCTTTGGCATTTGCCGGACCTGTGCTCCTTTCTTTCCATCTTCAGTTTGAAATCTTCACAGCCAAATTCTTTCTTGGAAATTTTCACAGTCAAATTTCAACAATTCCGGTCGAGATGGTTCACCTCTCTTTTAACTCAGCCTCGCTTGAACAGCCTCGCTTGAACAGCCTCGCTTGAATTTCAAATACATCATCCACCAGCTTGCCACTTCTGTACACTTATGATCATCATAACGATCCATGCACGGTAAAATCCGTTGTAATGATATTTCTGTGCATTCTAATAATTCTGTGGGTGGAGTGACGACTAATGAGCGTTTAGACATGCGTACGGGAGGTACACATACTGTTATGAGAAGACAGAATCAGTGACTCATCAACAGACCTGACACTTTAGGTAATATTCGCTGCGAAACGCACGAATCCGCGATTTCGCAGCGCAGTTAGTTTAAATTTCTAATCATGCGCTACGAAACGGCTTGATGATACTGCGCAGTGAAATGACTGAACAATGATTACGCTGCGAAATTGACCAATAGGAGGCTACACTGCGAAATCACGAAAAGACTCGGTGGATAGAATAAGACAAGACATGGCTTATAACACAATGATGATGGAGGAAAACTAATAGGATTAGAGCATAATTCGAAATGAACACCTTTGAAACTCCCGATCCTAAATATGAAATATGAAATGAAAACCATTTGACACAAACCTTTGACATTTAACTAGGACAAAGGACTATATACATAAAATTTTAATTCTAAGTGATAACAGTGGCTCCACTTGGAATAGTGTGGTCCTGTAGTACACTAAGAACTCGCAGGTCCAATGCCTTGTTCAATCCCAAACAAACACACACAGATTTGACAAACATTCCTTTCTGGCTTTGTGGGCCTTCACCTCGGGCTTCAGCTTCCTGTTCAGCTTGTCATTTATTTGCAACAAGAAAGACTCATAACACGGTTATATACAATGTTTGTGAGACACTTGGGAGAGAATCATTAATTGTAATGCTTTAGGAACCTGCCATTAATGGGTCCTCCAGTATATGGTGTTCCATCAACTTCCTGTAAAATGTAGGTGTTATTTCCATGGAAAGCAGAAATCTGATATGGCCCTTTCCACACATTTTCAAATTTACCATGTTTACCTTTCTCTTCAATTCTAGCTTCCCATTTCAACACTTTATCATGAATCTGAAATGTAACCTTTTTGATCTTTTTATCAAATGCTCTCTTGATTCTGTTCTGTTTTTTTGATGACTTTCAAACACCTCATTTCTTTTCTCCTGCAAAGCTATTAGCTGATTGATCCTTCGCTGTATAGCATTTGGTTCCTCTTCTAATCCTTGAATCAGCTTCATTACTGGTACCCCAAGAGATGTTGGGAATATAGTCTCTGTTCCATACACAAGCTCATATGGTGATGTTCCAATGGACCTCTTGGTGCAAATCCGGTCAGCCCACAAAGCATATTTCAGTTTCAAATGCCAAGCTTTTTTATTTTCTTGCAGCAGCTTCTTTATGATCCTCACAAGACTCTTATTTGATGACTCAGCTAATCCATTTCCCTATGGATAATAAGCAGTGGAATGTCCAAGGGAAATGTGATACTGATGACAGAAATTAATCATTCTTTTGGACTTGAAAGCTTGAGCATTATCTGTAATGATCTTGATTGGACAACCAAACCTTGATAATATATTATTCTCTAAGAAGGAAATAATTACAGAATCATTTGCTTGCCTTGTAGGTATTGCCTCGATCCACTTTGTAAAGTAATCAGTGGCTGTGAGGATCCAGCGATGCTGAACTGATGAGGGAGGATGGATTTCCCCTATAAAATCTAATCCCCACTGCTGGAAGGGTGCTTCAGTATAAATAGGAACCAAGGGCATTGGCATGAGCTTTCTCTTCCCTTCAAAAACTTGACATTCATGGCATGTGGCTATTTTTTTGTAAATATCTCTGAACATAGTTGGCCAAAAATAGCCAGTTCTCAAAACCTTATTTGCAGTGGCTTTCCAATAGTCATCACCTCCGCAATCTCCCTTATGAAACTCATCAATTACTTTATCAGCTTCTTCTTCAATGAGACACTTCAATAATATCCCTCCTGCATCTTTCCAAAACAGATTTTGATCATACACAAAATATCTGAGAGATTTCAACTTGGTAAATTGAGCTTTGGATTTTGAAAGGTTATCAGGAGCTCTATTATGCTGCAACGCAAATGCTATATCTTTATACCATTTTGAGATCAAGAACTTTTCATTTATCTGGACCAACTCCTCTTCATTTTCAGAAATTTCTGAGATTTCTGTGCTTAAATTAATATCAATACAGTCCAGATTTGACTGAGTCAACAATTTGGCTAAGCCTTGACCCTTGACCAACTTAGTGGGTTTGATCTCAATATCATACTCCAATAGCTTTGCTATCCACCTTCCCCTTTTTCCATCTGGATCAGCTTGTGTAAGAATGTCTTTTATAACAGTATTGGGCACATATGCAATAATGTGAGAGTGTAAAACATAAATCCTGAAATCCTTAATGGCTTTCACCAATGCATAAGCCTATGTTTCTAAGATATTATATTTTAACTCAGCATTAGCCAATGTCTTGCTAAAAAAGGAAATGGGCTCCTCAGTACCTTGACTTCCCCTTTGCAATAAAACTCCAACAATTGTGTCTTCGGAAGCAAATGTGAAGATCAGGAACTCCTTGGTAAAATCAGGGCTGATGAGGACTGGTGCTTGAGTAAGTTCTTTCTTAATTTGTTCAAATGATTTCTTTGCCTCAGGTGTCCATTTAAAATCTGCTCCTTTCTTTAACATCTTTGTTATGTTCTTCACCACTTCAGCAAAGTTAGGAATAAATCTTCTAACAAAGTTAACTTTCCCAAGAAAAGATTGAATTTCCTTCTTACTTCTTTGTAAATCTAACTTTTGAATTGCACTGACTCTATTAGAGTCAATTCTAATTCCCTCTTCAAAAATAATGTGTCCAAGCAATTTGCCAGAAGTTAAAGCAAAAATACTTTTGGTTGGGTTTAGAGAAATACCAAACCTCCTACACTTTAGTAGGACTCTTTCAAGGTGCTTTAAATGGTCTTCTTCCTTCTTTGAAAAAACTGTGATATCATCAAGATAAACCACCACTGATTTGTCCTTTTCTTCAGCAAAAGCAATATCCATTGCTCTCTGGAAAGTTGCTCCTGCATTCATGAGGCCAAAGGGCATTTTTGCATACATGAATGTACCCCATGGTGTAGTGAAGGCTGTTTTCTCCTGATCATCTGGATGGACAAGAATCTGATTGTACCCTGAGAAGCCATCAATCATAGACATCCTTTGTGAACCAACAATGTTTTGCAGAATAAAATCCATTCTGGGGAGAGGATAATTATCTTTCAATGAAGCCTTGTTTAAATTCCTAAAGTCTATACAAATTCTGATTTCTCCATTCTTTTTTTTGACTGGTACCAAGTTAGCAAGCCAAATTGAGAATCTAATTGGTACAATAATTTTGGCATCAAAAAGCTTTTTCACTTCTTTTTCAATCAGAGGCGTTAGAAGAGGATTAATCCTTCTTAGCTTCTGTTTAAAAGGCTTCTCATTCGGCTTAATAGGGATGGTATGTTGTATGATTGAAGAGTCATATTGTTTTAAATCAGCATAGCTCCATGCAAAATCATCAATGAATCTTTTCATCATCTCAACATATTTTATCTTCATATCAGCTGGAAGGAATTTTGAAATCTTCACCATTTTAGGCTTAATTGAGTCACCTAAATTACAGTTTTCTACTTCTTCCTCATTAGCTTGTAATCTTGGTGCTTTGAAAACATCATTTTGATCAAACAATTTTTCCAAAGGAATGAGGCCTTTGGGTATTAAATTGTTTTGTAACTGTAAAACTTCTGGACTCTCTTTTGACTCTATCAACATGTTCTGCTGATCTATCTGATTATGCTCAAATTCTTCCTTTAATTCAATGAAATTTCTTACCTGCTGGTCATCCTCAAAAACCTGCCAATTTGTGATATTATCTGGTATGACTGGTCTATGGCAAACCTCCACTTCATAACCATTAGAAGAGTGCTTAGGAATAATGAACTGGCTGGCTGAAACGGCAAGAGATTCTGCAATAGAGTTTTGGTCTCTAGTTTTGATGCTGAAAGTGTAAGTTTGAAACCTTTCTAACATTTCCAATACTAAATTTCTGTATGCTCTCATTCTTGCATCCTTGGTTTGATATGAACCTTATATTTGTTTAATCACCAGCTCAGAATCTCCACAAACAACAATGTTTTTGGCTTTCAATTTTATCAAGGATTCCAAACCTAAGACTAGAGACTCGTACTCAGCCATATTATTGGTACAGTCAAAGTTTAATTTGTATGAAAGAAACTTACTTTCTTCAGTTAGACTAGTGATCCAAATGCCAGCTCCAGCTCCTTCCTTTCCTGCTGATCCATCAAAGTACAATGTCCAGCAGCCCATGATTTCTTCTTCATCTCCTTGCTGTCCTTCTTGACTCTGATTTTCTGTAGGTTTGTCTTCTAATTCTCTCCCAACTGACTCATTGAAAAGAATAGCTGGACCAAGACCAGTATCACATGAGTAAATAGGAAAATTCTGAGGCTTTTCTTTGCTGCTCACCATGTAGGCCATCCTTGTTTATCGGTACAACCTCCTTTGTTCACCAAACAATGGAATGGAAGCATATGTAAGATCCATTTGCACTGTGCCCTTAATCTTTGCTGCCCATGACCTTGAAAGAAGCATCCCAAACTTAGGTGGAATGTCTGCAACAACAACATCCATAACAATGGTTTTTGCTGGAATTTGTGTAAGCCCCACAACTAGATCCTTTATCAACCCAATGCAATGAACTCTCTTTGAATCAAAAGAAAATAAATCCTTGTATGGTCTAGTAAACTCTAACCCTAGTCTTTCCATGATGACCTTAGGCATGAGATTATGTGATGCTCCCGAATCTAACATAGCATTATGTAGAGTCATATCATGAATGGTAATGCTTATGTAGAAAGGAGGAAATTCTTCATTTTGTTCATCCTCAAGTCTTGGACCCAAACAGATAATAGGATTATCTTCTTGTACATTTAGGATATCAGCCACTCCAGGTTGTCAATTTAACATTTCAAAAATTTTGCTTCTGTATTTGTCTACCTTGAGAATTTCATTAAAAGGGACTGATATTTTAATCTTTGCAATCTCATTCTCAATACTAAAAACTGAAGTAGTTTTGTCAATTTCTTTTGGAGGAGAAGAGATTTGAATGTCCCTTTTGTCAAAAGGAGGATCATCTTTACCTTCAGCTACCTTCGCTTTTTCCTTTTTATCATTAGTTATCCTTGAGGTATTCTTCTTAATCTGTACTTTGTTTGCTGTAATAGGAACATCTCTATTCCTAAGATTGTATTGCTTTTGCATCTCGAAAATAGCATGCTGATAGCCCTTCACAAAATCTGAAGGTTCTTCTTCTTATTTTATCATGCTGGACTCATCATGTTCCTCTTTGGTCAAGAAAATTCCTGATCCATCTTCATCCAAACAATGAATTGATTCCTCAGGGACTTCAGGTTCATCCTCTTCATCTACCAAATTCTGTTGGAAGGGAGGCCTCACTGGAGGATCCGCCTGCTGATTTCAGTTATCTCTTTGTCTTTGCTGGTTCTGAGGTCTTCTGAACTAAGGGTTTCTAAGCCGAGGCTCTTGCTGTGCTGGAGGAGGAGAAGCAGCCCCAAGAGCTAATCTGTCCATCAAGTTCTCCATGGTTTTCATCATGGTTTCAAGCTTGTCTTCTTGAGCTGATGTGGAAGGCTTTTCTTCCTCCTTCGATTTAGACTTCGCCATCTTAGATTTCTTAGCAGCAGTCATGTTTACCTCTACCTTAATTGCATCATTTTGCATATCAGCAAGAGATGCAGATTCCCTTTCTCTGAGTAAAAGGGAAAAATCTGAATCAAATGATTCAGCATATCTCAATTGTGCCAAAGCTCCAGGAGGTTTCAAGTGAGCCGGAATGGAATTATATATTTTGTTAAACCTCTTAGAGAAATTTTGAATTGTCTCCTCTGGAGCTCTCCTAAGATTGTTATATTCTGTAAGAGCTTGAACAGGGTTGGTTCTATTTCCCCATTTCCTTAGAAAGCTGTCTTCAAATTCTACCCAACTATGAATGCTTCCAGCTCTAAGGGCTTTAAACCATTTTCTGACTTCCCCAATAAAAGTTTGAGCAAACAATCTTAGTTTTACATCTTCATCATCCACTTCCTCCCTGTCAATGAAATCATTGAATCTATCCACATGTTCCTCTTCTGTAATTTCTTCATCACCTCCCCAGGTTGGGATCCTAGCAGCATATTTACTAGGAAGGTCATGTAAAACAGGAGGGAGGGCCAGAGGAGCTTACCTAGGAGGTATAGCCATAATAAGAGAGGGAGCAGTGCCAATAGGTGTGGTATGACCAGTGGAAGGAAGTATTGTCTGAGGACTATTTGGACTAACAGAGGCAGAAGATAAAGTATTGATTCGGAAAGGGCTATTTGGACTTTGCAAACCACTAACAAAAGAACTCCAATTTGGGAGAGGTAAACCAGTTTTAGATTTAAGCAAAACTTCAAAAGGATCAAGTTCCTTAAGCTGGTTTAAATCTTCTTCTTCTAATAACAACTTTGAAGTAACAACCTCCCAAAACTCTTCCTTATCTCTTTCTGACACTAAAGATGAAGTATCAATGCCTCTTTTTTGTAAATCTAGAATAATTCCAATAAGCTCTTCTTCGTTTTCAGACCTCAACAATACTTCTTTAATTTTATCATCAACAATCTTATCTTCAGGACTTCTAGAAAATTCAGGAAACAAAGATTTTGAAATATTTGAAGTACCTGGTATATCGGAAAACCTTTGCCTGTTCCTGGAGATAATGTTGGGATTATCCACAGGACTAGGTGGGTTTGGGTCAGGATTACTCCTTGTGTATCTTCCTTTCGAATCCACCTTTAGACTTTAAGATTGAATGGAGTCACCAAGGTAGAATGCAGCCTCGAAAACCTTTCTGAGCTCCTGCTACCTTTAGAAGTTCAGTCTCATAATTTCGGGAATGAGTAATCTTCAGACTCCCGGCAGACGCACCAAAATGTTATCTCAAAATCATGTACTGGAAGGCTGCAGAACAGGCTTAACTTCAAGTAACTATTTCAAACCAGACTTTGGCTAAAGCTTAGCCTCTTTAGCCTGAGAGGGCTCTCTCAAAGATTATTACTGTTGACCTATGACAAGATGGCTAACTCTTGTATGATACAATGAACAAGTATGCTGGCTAGACAAAATATTAACTTGATACCCATTGGGCTTATGGAGTCACTTATATCTCAATAAACAACAACACTATCTTTTCATAGAAATTAGGGCACTTTACATCTAAATGTTCAAACATAACTCACATGAAACTATAGTTTGCAAAGGCATACAGGAAGTCAGAGCATTATCAATGAATTCTGAGTGATTATGCATTTGTAAAACTGTTTAAAGAACATTAAAGAAATATACCATCACACATTTGAACAAGAAGATCCATTGTGAATCCTGAGAAGAAAAGCAGTCATTTGCATTACTGAAATTCTGTTCACACATAAGCTAAAACAGTCCTCTGTTTTTTATAAAATATCCAACCTTTGTTACATCTCTGTTTTAGCTATTTATAGCATTCTTACTTCTACCTAATTCGAGTTTCCTCCTCCAGCATGAGGGGAATTTAATAACTTGATCCTTATCTCTAATGACACTTAACAGCTATGTAACTAATCATTAAATACAACAAAGTGCTTAATCTGGAGTTTAAAGAGTCCTAATTTAACTATAACTCTAACTCTATCTTCCTCGTAGCATGATTCCTTCTTGATTCTAGACATCTGGTCTTCTTTTCAGTTGAGCTGAGATGGCTGAGATGAGTATCCAATATTCCATGTTGGCCTAGGATGCTGAATGCTTTAATGGTTCAGTGATGCTAGGAGAAATACTCTGTTTTTTCTCGGTTCCAGTCTTCCACCACCTGTTCGAATATGTACCAGCATGCCTTTAGCTCTTTAATAGCCCAAGAATATAGAGCATTACCATGTTCCTAATGTGCTAGAGGCTTCTTTGATGGACAGGTGTGCAAGCCAAAACTCTTCGTATGCAGCTCCTTCCAAACCCTAATCACTGATAATAAAGTGACTTTATAACCAAAAACTTTAAACTTAGGTCAAAACATTTCACCTTTGTTAAAGGTACACCTGTCAAAATTTGGATGGCCTGATAGCTTCTTTTGATCTCTTACATGTCACTTAGGTGATCCCTTTGAAAATCTCTAATTATCTTATCGAATTGTTTGCTTGTATTAAAAACAGCACCTACAGTAGTTTCGTAGTTTCGTAGCGCACTACGAAACTGCGAGACTGTTTAAACAATTTATCCTTTTTTTTGAGATTTTTACTGCTCTACTACTTGATTGCAAAAACTCCTTTGACTTTGGATATATGTATCAGAGATTAAAACATATTCAAAATACCAAGATTAAGCAAAATTTGACAAAAGTTTGAGACATAACCGCTTTCCTGAACAATGAACTTATTTGTCAGGTACTCGGCTTAGCTCTGCCTTCAAGTCTTCAGTGGCTTTCTTTAGTTGATTAATTTCTTCCTCAGCTGCCTCTATTTGGATTTTCATGGCTACCACATAATCTCTGTGAGATGTGGTGGTTGCTTTACTTTTGCTGCTTTTTTGCTGAGGTCGTGTTTCTTTTTCCTTTTCTTCTGTTTTGGGTAATGCTTCCTGTACCTGCTGAAAATTCCTAGTTAAAGGTCTTCTTGGTTTGAAAACAAACTCCTGGGCTGGCAAATCAAACTTAAGCCTTTTTGAGGCTTTGGTCTTCTTGGCACTTTCTGGTGATGACTGTGTCAAATCAATAGGCATTGGTTCAGTTTGCTCCAACTCAATGGCCTCTAATAGGTCTTTCAGGCTTGCCTTAGATGCTAGGCTTTCTTCAACAGCTGTGGCCTTTCCCTTTTCTTTACTTATTTGACTTCTTGTCTTCACTCTGGAAACTGCCTCAACTTTTCTTGTTTCAGCTACATCCTTCTTATCCTGAGTCTTTCTTTTTGTAGCTTGCTGAGGTTATTCTTTGATGATCAGGGGTTTCACTGGTTTTTTAGGCTGTGACTTGTTTTGCTTTTTAGCTCTGGCCTCCTTTTGAAGCTCAACTATTGTGAATTCTTTGACTGGTTGCTCTCTGACTGGCTGTGGAGTAAGGCCTGTTTTACTTTGGAAACCGGCCATGAAGATGAATGAATTCTAGTTTCTACCTATCTTCTGAAGGCCATCTAAAACCAACAATTTAATTAAACCATGGTGGAATAAAGAAGTCTCGCAATCCTCTTTTCTCAATTGCACTTTATCACACATTTTACTTAGACTGCGAAATAAGTAAAAAGAAATATCAATGGAAGCCTTCCCTGTAAAATGTAACAGCAACTTGAAATGATAAGAGTAGACCTTATTATATTTGCCTTCACATGTTAAGTATTTCTGAATACAGGTAAGAAGAAGGGCATAATGCTCCTTAACATAGTTCCTAGGCACTGCTCTGGTTAGGTCTTCATTCACATATGCCTCTTTTAAGAACTCTTTGCATGGATTCATATCAAATTTAAAGTTCTTAAACCATTCTTGCTGCCCTCTAGGAATCTCTGTTACAGCAGCTATAACTTCCGGAGACACTTGAACTTCCAACATACCTATTCTTGAATTTAAACCGGTGAAATTCAAAGCAAACTCTTTGGTTACCTGAGCATGCCCACCTTGCAGCTTCTTACAGAAATTCCAACATCCAGCATCCTTGAAAGCTTTCTTCACGCCTTCGTCCCTCAATGTTATGTCTAAACCTTCAGGTTCATTCCTTTGGCATTTGCCGGACCTGTGCTCCTTTCTTTCCATCTTCAGTTTGAAATCTTTGCAGCCAAATTCTTTCTTGGAAATTTTCACAGTCAAATTTCAACAATTCCGGTCGAGATGTTTCACCTCTCTTTTAACTCAGCCTCGCTTGAACAGCCTCGTTTGAACAACCTCGCTTGAATTTCAAATACATCATCCACCAGCTTGCCACTTCTGTACAGTTATGATCATCATAACGATCCATGCACGGTAAAATCCATTGTATTGATATTTCTGTGCATTCTAATAATTCTGTGGGTGGAGTGACGACTAATGAGCGTTTAGACATGCGTATAGGAGGTACACACACTGTTATGAGAAGACAGAATCAGTGACTGATCAATAGATCTGACACTTTAGGTAATATTCGCTGCGAAACGCACGAATCCGCGATTTCGCAGCGTAGTTAGTTTAAATTTCTAATCATGCGCTACGAAACAACTTGATGACACTGTGCAGCGAAATGACTGAACAATGATTATGCTGCGAAATTGACCAATAGGAGGCTACAGTGCGAAATCACGAATAGACTCGGTGGATAGAATAAGACAAGACATGGCTTATAACACAATGATGATGGAGGAAAACTAATAGGATTAGAGCATAATTCGAAATGAACACCTTTGAAACTCCCGATCCTAAATATGAAATATGAAATGAAAACCATTTGACACAAACCTTTGACATTTAACTAGGACAAAGGACTATATACATAAAATTTTATTTCTAAGTGATAACAGTGGCTCCACTTGGAATAGTGTGCTCCTGTAGTACACTAAGAACTCGCAGGTCCAATGCCTTGTTCAATCCCAAACAAACACACACAGATTTGACAAGCATTCCTTTCTGGCTTTGTGGGCCTTCACCTCGGGCTTCAGCTTCCTGTTCAGCTTGTCATTTATTTGCAACAAGAAAGACTCATAACATGGTTATATACAATGTTTGTGAGACACTTGGGAGAGAATCATTAATTGTAATGCTTTAGGAACCTGCCATTAACAGGTCCTCCAGCATATGGTGTTCCATCAACTTCCTGTAAAATGTAGGTGTTATTTCCATGGAAAGCAGAAATCTGATATGGCCCTTTCCACACATTTTCAAATTTACCATGTTTACCTTTCTCTTCAATTCTGGCTTCCCATTTCAACACTTTATCATGAATCTGAAATGTAACCTCTTTGATCTTTTTATCAATGCTCTCTTGATTCTGTTCTGATTTTTTTGATGACTGTCAAACACCTCATTTCTTTTCTCCTGCAAAGCTATTAGCTGATTGATCCTTCGCTGTATAGCAATTGGTTCCTCTTCTAATCCTTGAATCAGCTTCATTACTGGTACCCCAAGAGATGTTGGGAATATAGCCTCTGTTCCATACACAAGCTCATATGGTGATGTTCCAATGGACCTCTTAGTGCAAATCCGGTCAGCCCACAAAGCATATTTCAGTTTCAAATGCCAAGCTTTTTTATTTTCTTGCAGCAGCTTCTTTATGATCCTCACAAGACTCTTATTTGATGACTCAACTAATCCATTTCCCTGTGGATAATAAGCAGTGGAATGTCCAAGGGAAATGTGATACTGATGATAGAAATTAATCATTCTTTTGGACTTGAAAGCTTGAGCATTATTTGTAATGATCTTGATTGGACAACCAAACCTTGATAATATATTATTCTCTAAGAAGGAAATAATTACAGAATCATTTGCTTGCCTTGTGGGTATTGCCTCGATCCATTTTGTAAAGTAATCAGTGGCTGTGAGGATCCAGTGATGCTGACCTGATGAGGGAGGATGGATTTCCCCTATAAAATCTAATCCCCACTGTTGGAAGGGTGCTTCAGTATAAATAGGAACCAAGGGCATTGGCATGAGCTTTCTCTTCCCTTCAAAAACTTGACATTCATGGCATGTGACTATTTTTTTGTAAATATCTCTGAACATAGTTGGCCAAAAATAGCCAGTTCTCAAAACCTTGTTTGCAGTGGATTTCCAATAGTCACGACCTCTGCAATCTCCCTTATGAAACTCATCAATTACTTTATCAGCTTCTTCTTCAATGAGACACTTCAATAATATCCCTCATGCATCTTTCCAAAACAGATTTTGATCATACACAAAATATCTGAGAGATTTCAACTTGGTAAATTGAGCTTTGGATTTTGAAAGGTTATCAGGAGCTCTATTATGCTGCAACACAAATGCTATATCTTTATACCATTTTGAGATCAAGAACTTTTCATTTATCTGGACCAACTCCTCTTCATTTTCAGAAATTTCTGAGAATTTTGTGCTTAAATTAATATCAATACAGTCCAGATTTGACTGAGTCAACAATTTGGCTAAGCCTTGACCCTTGACCAACTTAGTGGGTTTGATCTCAATATCATACTCCAATAGCTTTGCTATCCACCTTCCCCTTTTTCCATCTGGATCAGCTTGTGTAAGAATGTCTTTTATAACAGTATTGGGCACATATGCAATAATGTGAGAGTGTAAAACATAAATCCTGAAATCCTTAATGGCTTTCACCAATGCATAAGCCTATGTTTCTAAGATATTATATTTTAACTCAGCATTAGCCAATGTCTTGCTAAAAAAGGAAATGGGCTCCTCAGTACCTTGACTTCCCCTTTGCAATAAAACTCCAACAATTGTGTCTTCGGAAGCAAATGTGAAGATCAGGAACTCCTTGGTAAAATCAGGGCTGATGAGGACTGGTGCTTGAGTAAGTTCTTTCTTAATTTGTTCAAATGATTTCTTTGCCTCAGGTGTCCATTTAAAATCTGCTCCTTTCTTTAACATCTTTGTTATGTTCTTCACCACTTCAGCAAAGTTAGGAATAAATCTTCTAACAAAGTTAACTTTCCCAAGAAAAGATTGAATTTCCTTCTTACTTCTTTGTAAATCTAACTTTTGAATTGCACTGACTCTATTAGAGTCAATTCTAATTCCCTCTTCAAAAATAATGTGTCCAAGCAATTTGCCAGAAGTTAAAGCAAAAATACTTTTGGTTGGGTTTAGAGAAATACCAAACCTCCTACACTTTAGTAGGACTCTTTCAAGGTGCTTTAAATGGTCTTCTTCCTTCTTTGAAAAAACTGTGATATCATCAAGATAAACCACCACTGATTTGTCCTTTTCTTCAGCAAAAGCAATATCCATTGCTCTCTGGAAAGTTGCTCCTGCATTCATGAGGCCAAAGGGCATTTTTGCATACATGAATGTACCCCATGGTGTAGTGAAGGCTGTTTTCTCCTGATCATCTGGATGGACAAGAATCTGATTGTACCCTGAGAAGCCATCAATCATAGACATCCTTTGTGAACCAACAATGTTTTGCAGAATAAAATCCATTCTGGGGAGAGGATAATTATCTTTCAATGAAGCCTTGTTTAAATTCCTAAAGTCTATACAAATTCTGATTTCTCCATTCTTTTTTTTGACTGGTACCAAGTTAGCAAGCCAAATTGAGAATCTAATTGGTACAATAATTTTGGCATCAAAAAGCTTTTTCACTTCTTTTTCAATCAGAGGCGTTAGAAGAGGATTAATCCTTCTTAGCTTCTGTTTAAAAGGCTTCTCATTCGGCTTAATAGGGATGGTATGTTGTATGATTGAAGAGTCATATTGTTTTAAATCAGCATAGCTCCATGCAAAATCATCAATGAATCTTTTCATCATCTCAACATATTTTATCTTCATATCAGCTGGAAGGAATTTTGAAATCTTCACCATTTTAGGCTTAATTGAGTCACCTAAATTACAGTTTTCTACTTCTTCCTCATTAGCTTGTAATCTTGGTGCTTTGAAAACATCATTTTGATCAAACAATTTTTCCAAAGGAATGAGGCCTTTGGGTATTAAATTGTTTTGTAACTGTAAAACTTCTGGACTCTCTTTTGACTCTATCAACATGTTCTGCTGATCTATCTGATTATGCTCAAATTCTTCCTTTAATTCAATGAAATTTCTTACCTGCTAGTCATCCTCAAAAACTTGCCAATTTGTGATATTATCTGGTATGACTGGTCTATGGCAAACCTCCACTTCATAACCATCAGAAGAGTGCTTAGGAATAATGAATTGGCTGGATGAAATGGCAAGAGAGTCTGCAATAGAGTTTTGGTCTCTAGTTTTGATGCTGAAAGTGTAAGTTTGAAACCTTTCTAACATTTCCAATACTAAATTTCTGTATGCTCTCATTCTTGCATCCTTGGTTTGTTATGAACCTTCTATTTGTTTAATCACCAACTCAGAATCTCCACAAACAGCAATGTTTTTGGCTTTCAATTTTATCAAGGCTTCCAAACCTAAGACTAGAGACTCGTACTCAGCCATATTATTGGTACAGTCAAAGTTTAATTTGTATGAAAGAAACTTACTTTCTTCAGTTGGACTAGTGATCCAAATGCCAGCTCCAGCTCCTTCCTTTCCTGCTGATCCATCAAA